>JPKZ01000263.1:204122-222550 GCA_000803305.1 Toxocara canis | reverse complement strand
GGAGGGGAATCGTTGGTGAAGTTTCAAAATTAAACTAATCATTACTTAAGTTTGAAAAATGGGCCATCATTTTACGAGGTCTCCGAAGAACAGATTTGGCGACGACAAAGTGAAATCAAATAAGCTTCCACAAAAGAAGCAAAAGTAATCAGAAAATATCTCCGATTTCAGGGTCGAGAACTGGTTGTCTTCTGTGCGCTGTACGCGATCGCGGTTATTTCTATTGTTATTGCGTTCGAAGTACTGATGCCGGTGATCAACAATCCGCATTATCCATTTTATAACCATAAACCCACCCTCACTTTTACCCCTCCACGATTTCCAAATTAGTTTCGCAATCAGCGATGACGTCATGGTGAAAAAAAAAATCGATTTCACAATCCCTGACAAATAATTTACAAGCTTCCAAATAATTAAAAACTTGTTCCTTGTCATCTCTTCCAGCTTTTCACCTCTTTAGAGTGTTTTGCAATATGTCACGTTCTTCGGTTGCCTTAACTTTTATAATCCTAGACATTCCCGTGAAAGTGCGGTTAAATTCACAAGCTGTTTTCGTATGAAAAGCTTAAATGGAATTTTCTGCAAATGCAAAATTTTTTTGCAATGACAATAAACAATTATTCACTGATTATCGACCATTTTCTTCCGATGATTTTCGTTTTGTTTTATTCTTTCCTTTTGTCTTTTCCTAGAGTTTGTCTTTTTGGCACGACATCTTCTTCATAATGACATTAGCATTGCTTCGAATGTGCTCTTAGTGGCTCGCAACGGATATATGCATACTGTGCAAAGAATAACACCCGTAATATGCAATTAACATACATATGCAATTACCAAACGTCGGTGGTTCGAGCAAATAAGCAAGCATATTCGTTAGCATAGCCATGGCAGAGTAGAAAGGCGATACAGCAACACTACAAAACAGACCTGCACTGAGAAGCCAATAAATCAAACATGTTCCAAGTGCGCTCTCCCTACGCCCTCATTCCGCGATCACCGAAGTGTAACTTCAGGGACCTCCGACTGGAGTTTTCGCTTGACTTGAAATTCAAGCCAATACCCTTGTTATCTTGCCCTATGGTCGCGTTTAACGCTCCAGGATGCAAAAGCATATGACGGCGACAGGCATTTAGCGGTTAGAAGGAGGGTGCTCGACGTCGAGCACCAGTCCAGTGGAAAAGAGTTCTCAGTTATGCAGCCAAACACCACAGTGTGATCATGCGACGTTTCTTAAGCTTTTCTTGCTCTTCAGATTTATTTGTGAGATCTAGATAAAGATTTGCCGCACAACTGGAAACCATATAATCGTATATTTGCTTAACAGTGCCAATCACAAAAAGCGTCTAAAGCCATAGCGAACTGAAAACATGCCGTGTGAACCGAAATGCCAAACAAGAACGAGGGAAAAGCGCGCGAGGCAGTGCCTTATGTGCACGCATATACCTTTTACTTTTGAGTAGCTAGGGGCCCTAAATTCTCTCCCGGACTAGCTAATTTGGCAATTTATCACGCATATTACTCAATTATTATTTTTACTGACACTTCTGCACCCAACAAGAATATGTCTCAGGATCAACATTAGCAAGCTGCACCCCATCCCGTCTTCATAAATAACTCGTCTTTAATGCAAAAAAAAACACCCCCTATGTCATCAAAATAAATAGACGACATGCAAAACTCCATTTCAGAGCAAAACATTAACAAGATGAATCTTTGTTCATTTTCACAGACATTAGACGAAACGCCAGTATGACGACAGCAGAGTGGATCCAGTTTTCTCTTACCACCCACGAAGTTCTCCATCCGAATTCCTTGATACACACAGAGCGCTGTCGCTTCGATAGTATAGTAAGTATGTGACGAATATCACACATGATCAGTGTCCCTAATTTTCCTTTCCACTTTCACAAGCACAGAAAATCTGTTTTTGAGAATCGACATGTCTGTTTAACTCTGCTCGATGAACACAATCAAAAGCACTCGCTGCGTTCCTTGTCGATTCGTAAGGTGCCGTTCCATGTGCTGAACAATGCGGCATTTTGTTAGTTATAAGGAGATCGCAAACAGGACAACCAAAATTGTCCAAGAAACTAGCTTTTTGCTTCACTTTAAGCAGGTCTGAATGAACTAAGGGAACAAAATGCTAAATGTATTACTGAGAGGAATAAAGAGTAACAGGTCGCAAAACTGATCGAGTAAGCAGTGAAGATGAAGAGAATGACGAGTTACATCGATGTGCAAAACAAACGTACAACGCATGTGCGTCAGCTGAGACTGCCACCAATGCACGCGCAGCTGCATCGCTGCTCGCCGTTGTGTCGCCACACACGCAAACAACGCACATAACACTGTGCACGACAAGAAAATATATTCGCTTCGAATACACAGTTTCACCAATTAAATTTGGTGGGCATGCACAGGTGCCAGCCACTTTTTGAGAGTGAGGGCGCTTTTTTTTGCAGATGACAAACTGTTAACTTGGTAAGGCCTGATCCCCCACAGAGCTGTGCTACCTATCAGACACAACGCCACACTTGCATCCATAAGACAGACAATGATCGGTTCCTCAAATAGTTACTGAAGGAAGATTTTTTAAAACCATTATTACTTTGCACATTCAATTCAGGTCCTGGGGCTGTATGTGGGCAATAGTACGCGCGGTAAACTACATTCTACAACCAACGTGTGCAGTTTTGATTGAAGTCTTTACCGCCCACCTGTGAGCTTGTGCGTGAGAGACTGAGATGTAGGCTAGCCTTTTGGTCAGTTTTTGCTTCTAGCTACAGAAGTCAGAGGTTCATGGTGGACTCGACAGTGTTCCAGTCATTCGTACATTAGGTTGATGGACGTGTCTTTGCTGGACGATATGAGCTTTATAAGGAGATAAGTACAATTTTCCGAGCGATTCGATCCAAATGTGTAAGTGCTGAACTTCGCAAAAGTATCGCCATCGTTGGACGTCTGCAGCATTAGCACACTGATGAGGCGTTCCGTAGGGGAGGAGAACAATGGCCTTTGACAAATTGCCAAACAGCAACGTGGAATGCAAAATTAAAATTTTGGAAAATGAAGAACCACAAATAAAGAGGCGAAACTTTCTGAGCGTTTCTTGACCACTTCCGAAACTCATTCGAGCTTTTTGACCGCTCCTTCTTGCACATTCTCGTTTCTTGACCACTACCGGCCCAAACTCCCGTTTCTTGGCCACTCCCGGCCCATATTCTCGTCTTTTGACCACTCTCGGCCTATGTTCTCGTTTTTTGATCACTCCTGGCCTATGTTCTCGTTTTTTGGCCACTCTCGGCCCACACTCTCGTTTCTTGACCACTCTCTACCCATATTCTCGTTTTTTTCCACTCTTGGCCCATATTCCCGCTATTTGAGCACTCTCGGCCCGCACTTTCATTCCCTGGCCACTCTTGGCAGATATTCTCGTTTTCTGTTTATTCTCGGCCCATGTTCTCGCTTCTTGACAACTCTCGACCCATTTTCTCGTTCATTTACCACTAATGGCTCATATTATCTTTTCTTGGCCACTCCAGGCGCACGTTCTCGTTTTTCCATCACCCCTGGATCATTTTTCGCCTCTTGACAACTCCTGGCCCATATTCTCGTTTTTTGATCATTCCTGGCCCATATTCTGGTTTTTTTTCAAATCTTATTGTCTTACATTCTCGTTTCTCGGCCACTCTTGGCCCATGTTTTCGTTTTTTTCACCACTCTCGACCCATTTTCTCGTTCCTTTACCACTAATAACCCATGTTGTCGTTTCATGGCCACTCCCGGCGCACATTCTCGTTTTTCGACCAGTCCTGGATCATATTTTGGTTTCTTGGCAAATCTTGTCTTATATTGTAGTTTCTTGACCACTCTCGACCAATTTTCTCGTTCCTTTACCACTATCGACCCAAACTCTCGTTTTTTGGCCACTCTCGGCCCACATTCTCGTTTCTTGACGACTCTCGGCCCATATTCTCGTTTGTTGGCCACCGTCCGCCCGTATTCTCGTTTCTTTGACCACTCTCGGCCGATGTTTTCGTTTCCTGACCGCTCTAAGCCCATATTGTCGTTTCTTGGACACCACCGGCCCATGTTCTCGTTTTTTGGCAACTCTTGGCCCATATTCTTGTTTCTTGCCCACTGTCGACCCCTATTCTTTTTTTGCCCACTCTTGGATCATATTTCGTTTCTTGGCCACCGTTGCCCGAATTCTGGTTTCTTTGATCACTTCTGGACCATATTCTCGTTTTCTGACCACTCTCGGTCCGTGTTTTCATTTCTTGACGACTCTTGGACCACGTTCTCGTTTCTCGACCATTCTCGACCCATATTCTCGCCTCTTGACAGCTCTTGGCCCATATTCCCGTTTCTTGACCTTTTTCGACTCATCCTCTCGTTTTTTGATCACTTTCGGCCCATATTCTCGATTTTTGACCACTCTCGGCCCATATTCTTGTTTCTTGGCCACTCCTGGCGCACGTCGTCGTTTTTTGACCACCCTTCGATCATATTCTCGTTTCTTGACAACTCTCGGCTCATATTCTTTTTCGATCTTCCTTGGCCGGTTTTCTTGTTTCTTGACACTCTGGGCCCATAGTTTGGTTTTCTTGACCACCCTCGGCCCGTATTCGCATTTTTGGCACTTTTGGCCCACATTCTCGTTTTTTCACTGCTATAGGCCCATATTCTCGTTTCTTTACCACTCTCCCCACATTCTCCTTTGTTGACCGCTCTTGTCCCATATCCTCGTTTTTTGACCACTATCGACCCATATTCTCGTTTCTTGACCACTATCGGCGTATGTTCTCGTTTCTTGACCACGCGAGGCCCACATTCTTGTTTTTTTACCACTCTTGGCCCATGTTCTAGTTTTTTGGCCAACCTTGGATCACATTCTTGATTTTTGACAACTCTTGGTCCATATTCTACATTTTCATTTCTTGACGACTTTCGGCCCACGTTCTCGTTTCTCGACAACGCGTGTAGGTGACGAGATGACGCAGGCAGGCGATGAGACGACGATGTATTTTCGAGGAAGAAGAACATTTATTGAATCCAGGTAGCTTCTTATATAGTGCCAATAACGTGCATTATAAAAATAACATTCGTGCTGTGATTGGCATGAAGTCACAACAGTGTTTTTGAATAGGCACAACGTCGGCACTTTGAATAACATAGCATATGCGAAGCAGCAATATTTGTGGTTACGAATTGTTTGGTTGTTAGGGTTTAGCGATTTGTTTATGTTTTATTAAGGGATGTGGTGGGAATAGCGCAAAGGGAGCATCGTTGATGCGATGTTTTAATTTTATTACGTATACAGCAAATGGAAGATGATTCAAACTTTGAATCGCGTTCGCGACAGGGACTCTCGGCCCACATTCTCGTTTCTTGAACACTCTCGACCCATATTCTCGTTTTTTGATCACCCTTGGCCCATATTCTCGTTTCTTCACCACTCTCGACCCATATTCTCGCCTCTTGACAACTTTTGGCCCACATTTTCGTTTCCTGACGACCCTCGACCCATTTTCTTGTTCCTTTACCACTATCGGCCTATACTCTCGTTTCTCGGCCACTATCGCTCGCACACTCGTTTTTTGACCACTATCGGCTCATACTCTCGTTTCTTGGCGACTTTCGGCCCATATTCTCGTTTCTTGACCACTCTTCGCCCATATTCTCGTTTCTTGACCACTCTCGACTCATATTCTCGTTTTTTGAACACCCTTCGCTCATACTCTTGTTTTTTCACCACTCTCGGCCCATATTCTCGTTTTTTGACCATCCTTGGTACATATTCTTGTTTCTTCCGCGTTCTCGTTCTTCGTCCACCCTTGGATCATATTCTCGTATCTTGAGAACTCTTAGCCCATGTTTTCGTCTCTGGAGAACTCTTGTCCCATACTCTCGTTTTTTGACCACCCTTGACCCATATTCTTCTTTTTTTCCACGTTCTCGTTCTTCGACGACCCTTGGATCATATTCTCGTTTTTTGATAGCTCTCGGCTCATATTTTTTTTGACTTCTCTTGGCCGATATTCTTGTTTCTTGACCACCGTTGGCCCATATTCTTGTTTTTTCACCACTGTCCGCCCACATTGTCGTTTTTTGGTCACTCTCTCCCCATATTCTCGTTTCTTGACCACTCTTGGCCTGTATTCTCGTTTCTTGACCATTCTCGGCCCACATTCTCGTTTTCTGGCGATTGTTGGTCCGAAACTGAACACATTACGAGTTGTCATATCAGTGACTGGTTTAGTCGATGGCTGTAAATATTGCGTGTGTTAAATCGTTATTTCACATATCAGAATGCAAATTCTTAAGAACACAGAAATAGAAATACCGGAACGAACAAAGTATATGTTGGTGGGCGGGCGCGTATCATTATTGAACGGTAGTCCCTAAGGTTCTCGAACATGGGAATATTTTTGGCGATTTCTGAGCATAGTAAATCGGACGCTGCAATATCATGAGCACATAGTTTATCTCGCGCTCTAGCGATCCAAAAAGCAAAGGTTATAAAGTTAAGCTTAAAGTTGAAAGCGGACGAGCAAAGGCACCCTAAACGTAGATTGGCAAAGCAGGTAAGTGAGAGTGAGCGGCAACAGAGAGAACAAATGCAACAGCTTGGTACGCAGCGAAATAGCAATCTATGTGTTTAGATATTGTTCATTTGATTTTGTGTCATGTTAACCAAGTTTCTCGAGTTGTTCCATCGGGCTTCACTGAGAGCCTGCAAAAGAGTACTGCTGAATGCCATATTTCCTAAATGAGTTAGTCCACCTAAACATTTCATCCACCAAGTCGCAAAAGCAGGAATATAGACCCGGGTATATGGTGCTCTTTGGAATGTTCAGTTGTTTTCGACCTCTCTTACTTTTATTTAGGACTGTGATGCCATCAGAGATCCAGTCCTCAAACGTCTTGATCCTTTCTTATTCTCCAGCTTGATCCCAGTTGACCTACTGGACACAGATACCACTTTTCAAAAGCGCATCTATCTTTTTTGCTTCCGGCTGATCATGTATATTTCTGTACCATTCGCAAGTTTCGCGCTGCGGCAGCGACATGAGACTACGGTATGAGGACGAGAAACAGGAAGTGCCAAAATTTGCGAATCATGGCCTCAACGGCAATGGAGTTTGCAAAATCTGATAAAAATTTCCAGCCACTGGCAACAAGAAATTATTGGCGACCGCCGAACGATATCAAGATTGAGGCATGAATGGGTGGTGTCATTTCACTGTCGGTTACAAAATTGAAACATTGGAAATGCAACCGATGGCGACAACAGTTTTGACTTCCTGAGGTATGCATCCGACCGTTAAATTTTCGCCTTTGCGCGGTAAAGCCGAAAAAAATTAAGCCGTTCGTGCTAATGAAGCATGAAATAAAACAGAAGGGGAGCGTACGATAGGGGCGGACACGAATGCGCTTTTATGGTTTCCTTAATCAGATCACTCGAGTCCATCAAGCTTCAACGAACAGTGAAGCATGAAGAATATAGTGTTCACCGGAAATCGCATCAACAGTTTCTTTGGAAAATCTTCTCATTCCACTTATGAACCGACTTAGTCAGAAGGAAAGGGAGGATTTCCTTCAAAATTTAATCAAAACCGAATAATTTCCTCGAATTGTAATCATAATCCTGGCAATGTTCCCTAAGATTATGCTAAAATTCCTCCACCCCCTCCGACTCCGCTCAAATGATGTTTCCAGGATCTGACAGTTCCGTCCAGGACATAGTCGGAATCTGAAGGTTCCTGAGAGAAAATTGGGACCGCAGGGTGGCGCTGCAGTCGAAGCCAAGTAATCGTTTAGATCGGAGCAGATGTCGGGAATGGGGCGGGTCATCTCGGATGCTAGAGCTGGAGTTGAAGCAAGAGCTGTGAGTCCCTATAAGGTGGAATCAGAGCCGAAGCAGGAGACCGGTTCTTCAACAGGAAGAACCGTTCTTGGGTGAGTTTTCCCGAAAAAGACAGAGCCGAAGCCGAAGCCAGACTTTTTGAAGCTGAAAGCCGCAGGTGGAGCAAGAGTCGGGTTTTCCTAAAAGGCAGAGCGCAGCAAGAGCAGGGATTTTCGCAGTCAGAAGTCGGAGCTAGGTTCCCTTGAACAGCACAGCCAGAGCTGGAGTTGGAGCTAGCTTTCTTGAAGCCCGATTATGGTATGCTAGAAAACTTAATGGGGCCATGTGCGAGTTTAAAAGATTCTGGAACGGGGATTTTTTCCAGACCGAAATGGTTCCGAAGCTGAACCTGGAGCGTAGCCACGCTGCAGCGCGCAGTCAGAGCCGGGTGCTTCTGGAGGTTGGAGGTGGAGCTGCAGCCGGAGCCGCAGCAAGACTTTTTCGAGTGCAGAGCCGAGGCGGAATTTTTGGAAGCTCGTAGTCAGAACTGGAACGTGGCCTTCCGAGAAGCTGGGGCTGGAACCGAAGCTGGGTGATCGTAGTTTTTGGAGCCGAAGGCGTTGGAGGTCACCCTGACGATGAGTTATAGTCGAAGCCAGAGCCAGATTATCCTTAAGATCACAGCCGGAGCTGAGGCGACATCGCCGTTGAAGGCTGCAGCCGAAGCTAGAATCGGGGTCATTTGCTCCCTGATGTTGGAGTCGAAGTTGTAACAGAGACTCCTATCTTCCCCAAGGCCTGGTGCGAGCGTTGAACCAATTTGCTGAAGCCAGAGCCGTCACTAGTATAATTATCAGTGGTCGTATGCCTAAGGCTTCCGTCTTGAAAATAAACTCGGCTTTTTTTGCAAAGGGCGCTGAATGGGGCTGAGGCTATCTTCGATCACTCCCCGTTGCTCTAGCTGAAGGAGCTATGGCGAGAAGTGCTGCACACAGTGGCAGTTAGGGTCACTCCATATAACGATTACAATAAATGAGAAATTAGGAGTGTGGGAAAAGTGGAGAGAACTGAAGAGGAAAAGGAGAAGAGAAAAGAAGCAAGAGGGAGAGCAGTAAGGAGTAAACGAGGAAGGAGAACGGCGATCGAGTAAGGAAAGAAGGGAGGCCAGGCGACTGAACGATGGAGGAGAAAGGATCAAGGGATAAATTAGAGAAGGTTGATCAAGAAAATGAGAATGGAGCGGTTACTGGATAGGAGAAAAAGAAAGGGTGAGAAATTAGGTGCTCTCTCAAGATATGGCGATATAAAAACGATTAACCGATCACCGCTCCAATAAGCTTTTTGAAATTAGCAGAGGACAGAGGTAATCGTAGCATGAGACGATGTGTGGTGATGAGGTGGGTGACATTGGGAGTCGTGCGTTCCGCTCTGACGCTCCCACGTCGCACTTCAGTCCTTGCGAAGAGTGGTAGGAGACCTGACTGCTTCAGTTTGAGTCATACAGCATTCGGTTTGTTGAGGACGACGATTGAGCAGTTGCTTCGCTGTATCATTCTTCCTAAGTTCTTTTAGAGAACTCGTACGAAATCATGCGGCAAAGATCCTGTAGAAATATCGCTTCAAAGAATCGAACAAGATACAGGCATTATGTCAAGTGCTAAATAAACTCACCAACTTTCGTCATAAGTCTTCATTATCTATCAACCGTTACACAAGTTGGACTCTGTCATATTTCAGTAGTATTCAGATATAGATGCACGGCACAGGTTGCACAGTTGCTATGATAAAAGCTATTCGTTGGCTTTAGCTATTAACTAAAAGCTATAAAAGCTATTAACTCTAATAACTCCAATAACTTCTTCTTAACCGATCACCTCTTCAATAAACTCTCCGAAATTAGTCCATGAAATAAGTCTAATCTTCAGTCATCTGAAGTCACTTGGAAAAAAGGACTTTGGACAAAACCAAATGACTGCTATGTTACGCAAAAATGTAGCGATTTATTCTCACTGAATATTCTCAAGTGAGAAAACTATCCGGGCGGAACTTTTTCTATAAGTGATGAGCGCCAAAGTGATACTTTTTAAATAAAATGTAATTCGCAGTAAAAGTTAAAATTCGTACGTTGGGAGTCCTCAAAAATCGATCTTTGTCGAAAACGTATACACAATACGTTCTCTCACTATTTGTGTTATGAAAAAAATTGCATCCTTTCACGAATAATCGAATGTATACCATTAATACCTGGACTTTTTTTTCTCATGATCGAGGTGGCTAACAAATCTCTTTTTTTTGGCGTTGCCCGACTAAATGCGCAGCTGGAAGCTCGCATAGTCAGAACTGGAACGTGGCCTTCCGAGAAGCTGGGGCTGGAACCGAAGCTGGGTGATCGTAGTTTTTGGAGCCGAAGGCGTTGGAGGTCACCCTGACGATGAGTTATAGTCGAAGCCAGAGCCAGATTATCCTTAAGATCACAGCCGGAGCTGAGGCGACATCGCCGTTGAAGGCTGCAGCCGAAGCTAGAATCGGGGTCATTTGCTCCCTGATGTTGGAGTCGAAGTTGTAACAGAGACTCCTATCTTCCCCAAGGCCTGGTGCGAGCGTTGAACCAATTTGCTGAAGCCAGAGCCGTCACTAGTATAATTATCAGTGGTCGTATGCCTAAGGCTTCCGTCTTGAAAATAAACTCGGCTTTTTTTGCAAAGGGCGCTGAATGGGGCTGAGGCTATCTTCGATCACTCCCCGTTGCTCTAGCTGAAGGAGCTATGGCGAGAAGTGCTGCACACAGTGGCAGTTAGGGTCACTCCATATAACGATTACAATAAATGAGAAATTAGGAGTGTGGGAAAAGTGGAGAGAACTGAAGAGGAAAAGGAGAAGAGAAAAGAAGCAAGAGGGAGAGCAGTAAGGAGTAAACGAGGAAGGAGAACGGCGATCGAGTAAGGAAAGAAGGGAGGCCAGGCGACTGAACGATGGAGGAGAAAGGATCAAGGGATAAATTAGAGAAGGTTGATCAAGAAAATGAGAATGGAGCGGTTACTGGATAGGAGAAAAAGAAAGGATGAGAAATTAGGTGCTCTCTCAAGATATGGCGATATAAAAACGATTAACCGATCACCGCTCCAATAAGCTTTTTGAAATTAGCAGAGGACAGAGGTAATCGTAGCATGAGACGATGTGTGGTGATGAGGTGGGTGACATTGGGAGTCGTGCGTTCCGCTCTGACGCTCCCACGTCGCACTTCAGTCCTTGCGAAGAGTGGTAGGAGACCTGACTGCTTCAGTTTGAGTCATACAGCATTCGGTTTGTTGAGGACGACGATTGAGCAGTTGCTTCGCTGTATCACCTAAGCTAAGTTCTTTTAGAGAACTCGTACGAAATCATGCGGCAAAGATCCTGTAGAAATATCGCTTCAAAGAATCGAACAAGATCCAGGCATTATGTCAAGTGCTAAATAAACTCACCAACTTTCGTCATAAGTCTTCATTATCTATCAACCGTTACACAAGTTGGACTCTGTCATATTTCAGTAGTATTCAGATATAGATGCACGGCACAGGTTGCACAGTTGCTATGATAAAAGCTATTCGTTGGCTTTAGCTATTAACTAAAAGCTATAAAAGCTATTAACTCCAATAACTCCAATCTTCTTTTCTTAACCGATCACCTCTTCAATAAACTCTCCGAAATTAGTCCATGAAATAAGTCTAATCTTCAGTCATCTGAAGTCACAAAAAGGACTGGACTTTGGACAAAACCAAATGACTGCTATGTTACGCAAAAATGTAGCGATTTATTCTCACTGAATATTCTCAAGTGAGAAAACTATCCGGGCGGAACTTTTTCTATAAGTGATGAGCGCCAAAGTGATACTTTTTAAATAAAATGTAATTCGCAGTAAAAGTTAAAATTCGTACGTTGGGAGTCCTCAAAAATCGATCTTTGTCGAAAACGTATACACAATACGTTCTCTCACTATTTGTGTTATGAAAAAAATTGCATCCTTTCACGAATAATCGAATGTATACCATTAATACCTGGACTTTTTTTTCTCATGATCGAGGTGGCTAACAAATCTCTTTTTTTTGGCGTTGCCCGACTAAATGCGCAGCTGGAAGCTCGCATTCCTTGTTTTGTTCGAACAGCAACACAAAATTGCAACTTATATTTTTCAGTATTGCTCATGGTGTTCAAACGAGATATTTTTCAGTATTGCTCATGGTGTTCAAACGAGATATTTTTCAGTATTGCTCATGGTGTTCAAACGAGATATTTTTCAGTATTGCTCATGGTGTTCAAACGAGATATTTTTCAGTATTGCTCATGGTGTTCAAACGAGATATTTTTCAGTATTGCTCATGGTGTTCAAACGAGATATTTTTCAGTATTGCTCATGGTGTTCAAACGAGATATTTTTCAGTATTGCTCATGGTGTTCAAACGAGATATTTTTCAGTATTGCTCATGGTGTTCAAACGAGATATTTTTCAGTATTGCTCATGGTGTTCAAACGAGATATTTTTCAGTATTGCTCATGGTGTTCAAACGAGATATTTTTCAGTATTGCTCATGGTGTTCAAACGAGATATTTTTCAGTATTGCTCATGGTGTTCAAACGAGATATTTTTCAGTATTGCTCATGGTGTTCAAACGAGATATTTTTCAGTATTGCTCATGGTGTTCAAACGAGATATTTTTCAGTATTGCTCATGGTGTTCAAACGAGATATTTTTCAGTATTGCTCATGGTGTTCAAACGAGATATTTTTCAGTATTGCTCATGGTGTTCAAACGAGATATTTTTCAGTATTGCTCATGGTGTTCAAACGAGATATTTTTCAGTATTGCTCATGGTGTTCAAACGAGATATTTTTCAGTATTGCTCATGGTGTTCAAACGAGATATTTTTCAGTATTGCTCATGGTGTTCAAACGAGATATTTTTCAGTATTGCTCATGGTGTTCAAACGAGATATTTTTCAGTATTGCTCATGGTGTTCAAACGAGATATTTTTCAGTATTGCTCATGGTGTTCAAACGAGATATTTTTCAGTATTGCTCATGGTGTTCAAACGAGATATTTTTCAGTATTGCTCATGGTGTTCAAACGAGATATTTTTCAGTATTGCTCATGGTGTTCAAACGAGATATTTTTCAGTATTGCTCATGGTGTTCAAACGAGATATTTTTCAGTATTGCTCATGGTGTTCAAACGAGATATTTTTCAGTATTGCTCATGGTGTTCAAACGAGATATTTTTCAGTATTGCTCATGGTGTTCAAACGAGATATTTTTCAGTATTGCTCATGGTGTTCAAACGAGATATTTTTCAGTATTGCTCATGGTGTTCAAACGAGATATTTTTCAGTATTGCTCATGGTGTTCAAACGAGATATTTTTCAGTATTGCTCATGGTGTTCAAACGAGATATTTTTCAGTATTGCTCATGGTGTTCAAACGAGATATTTTTCAGTATTGCTCATGGTGTTCAAACGAGATATTTTTCAGTATTGCTCATGGTGTTCAAACGAGATATTTTTCAGTATTGCTCATGGTGTTCAAACGAGATATTTTTCAGTATTGCTCATGGTGTTCAAACGAGATATTTTTCAGTATTGCTCATGGTGTTCAAACGAGATATTTTTCAGTATTGCTCATGGTGTTCAAACGAGATATTTTTCAGTATTGCTCATGGTGTTCAAACGAGATATTTTTCAGTATTGCTCATGGTGTTCAAACGAGATATTTTTCAGTATTGCTCATGGTGTTCAAACGAGATATTTTTCAGTATTGCTCATGGTGTTCAAACGAGATATTTTTCAGTATTGCTCATGGTGTTCAAACGAGATATTTTTCAGTATTGCTCATGGTGTTCAAACGAGATATTTTTCAGTATTGCTCATGGTGTTCAAACAGGAAAGGGAGGATTTCCTTCAAAATTTAATCAAAACCGAATAATTTCCTCGAATTGTAATCATAATCCTGGCAACGTTCCCTAAGATTATGCTAAAATTCCTCCACCCCCTCCGACTCCGCTCAAATGATGTTTCCAGGATCTGACAGTTCCGTCCAGGACATAGTCGGAATCTGAAGGTTCCTGAGAGAAAATTGGGACCGCAGGGTGGCGCTGCAGTCGAAGCCAAGTAATCATTTAGATCGGAGCAGATGTCGGGAATGGGGCTGGGTCATCTCGGATGCTAGAGCTGGAGTTGAAGCAAGAGCTGTGAGTCCCTATAAGGTGGAATCAGAGCCGAAGCAGGAGACCGGTTCTTCAACAGGAAGAACCGTTCTTGGGTGAGTTTTCCCGAAAAAGACAGAGCCGAAGCCGAAGCCAGACTTTTTGAAGCTGAAAGCCGCAGGTGGAGCAAGAGTCGGGTTTTCCTAAAAGGCAGAGCGCAGCAAGAGCAGGGATTTTCGCAGTCAGAAGTCGGAGCTAGGTTCCCTTGAACAGCACAGCCAGAGCTGGAGTTGGAGCTAGCTTTCTTGAAGCCCGATTATGGTATGCTAGAAAACTTAATGGGGCCATGTGCGAGTTTAAAAGATTCTGGAACGGGGATTTTTTCCAGACCGAAATGGTTCCGAAGCTGAACCTGGAGCGTAGCCACGCTGCAGCGCGCAGTCAGAGCCGGGTGCTTCTGGAGGTTGGAGGTGGAGCTGCAGCCGGAGCCGCAGCAAGACTTTTTCGAGTGCAGAGCCGAGGCGGAATTTTTGGAAGCTCGTAGTCAGAACTGGAACGTGGCCTTCCGAGAAGCTGGGGCTGGAACCGAAGCTGGGTGATCGTAGTTTTTGGAGCCGAAGGCGTTGGAGGTCACCCTGACGATGAGTTATAGTCGAAGCCAGAGCCAGATTATCCTTAAGATCACAGCCGGAGCTGAGGCGACATCGCCGTTGAAGGCTGCAGCCGAAGCTAGAATCGGGGTCATTTGCTCCCTGATGTTGGAGTCGAAGTTGTAACAGAGACTCCTATCTTCCCCAAGGCCTGGTGCGAGCGTTGAACCAATTTGCTGAAGCCAGAGCCGTCACTAGTATAATTATCAGTGGTCGTATGCCTAAGGCTTCCGTCTTGAAAATAAACTCGGCTTTTTTTGCAAAGGGCGCTGAATGGGGCTGAGGCTATCTTCGATCACTCCCCGTTGCTCTAGCTGAAGGAGCTATGGCGAGAAGTGCTGCACACAGTGGCAGTTAGGGTCACTCCATATAACGATTACAATAAATGAGAAATTAGGAGTGTGGGAAAAGTGGAGAGAACTGAAGAGGAAAAGGAGAAGAGAAAAGAAGCAAGAGGGAGAGCAGTAAGGAGTAAACGAGGAAGGAGAACGGCGATCGAGTAAGGAAAGAAGGGAGGCCAGGCGACTGAACGATGGAGGAGAAAGGATCAAGGGATAAATTAGAGAAGGTTGATCAAGAAAATGAGAATGGAGCGGTTACTGGATAGGAGAAAAAGAAAGGATGAGAAATTAGGTGCTCTCTCAAGATATGGCGATATAAAAACGATTAACCGATCACCGCTCCAATAAGCTTTTTGAAATTAGCAGAGGACAGAGGTAATCGTAGCATGAGACGATGTGTGGTGATGAGGTGGGTGACATTGGGAGTCGTGCGTTCCGCTCTGACGCTCCCACGTCGCACTTCAGTCCTTGCGAAGAGTGGTAGGAGACCTGACTGCTTCAGTTTGAGTCATACAGCATTCGGTTTGTTGAGGACGACGATTGAGCAGTTGCTTCGCTGTATCATTCTTCCTAAGTTCTTTTAGAGAACTCGTACGAAATCATGCGGCAAAGATCCTGTAGAAATATCGCTTCAAAGAATCGAACAAGATACAGGCATTATGTCAAGTGCTAAATAAACTCACCAACTTTCGTCATAAGTCTTCATTATCTATCAACCGTTACACAAGTTGGACTCTGTCATATTTCAGTAGTATTCAGATATAGATGCACGGCACAGGTTGCACAGTTGCTATGATAAAAGCTATTCGTTGGCTTTAGCTATTAACTAAAAGCTATAAAAGCTATTAACTCCAATAACTCCAATAACTTCTTCTTAACCGATCACCTCTTCAATAAACTCTCCGAAATTAGTCCATGAAATAAGTCTAATCTTCAGTCATCTGAAGTCACTTGGAAAAAAGGACTTTGGACAAAACCAAATGACTGCTATGTTACGCAAAAATGTAGCGATTTATTCTCACTGAATATTCTCAAGTGAGAAAACTATCCGGGCGGAACTTTTTCTATAAGTGATGAGCGCCAAAGTGATACTTTTTAAATAAAATGTAATTCGCAGTAAAAGTTAAAATTCGTACGTTGGGAGTCCTCAAAAATCGATCTTTATCGAAAACGTATACACAATACGTTCTCTCACTATTTGTGTTATGAAAAAAATTGCATCCTTTCACGAATAATCGAATGTATACCATTAATACCTGGACTTTTTTTCTCATGATCGAGGTGGCTAATAAATCTCTTTTTTTTGGCGTTGCCCAACTAAATGCGCAGCTGGAAGCTCGCATTCCTTGTTTTGTTCGAACAGCAACACAAAATTGCAACTTATATTTTTCAGTATTGCTCATGGTGTTCAAACGAGATATTTTTCAGTATTGCTCATGGTGTTCAAACGAGATATTTTTCAGTATTGCTCATGGTGTTCAAACGAGATATTTTTCAGTATTGCTCATGGTGTTCAAACGAGATCAACCAGCCAGAGGAAGCGCATCCACTATTATCTTATAGAACACCTATGGGAGAACGCCAGGTAGGCTACGTGAAACGATCCTCTTTTATGCGGTTTTTATGTGGTTTTATTTTTCAGATTTCAATTGAGAAAGGTGCACCATGAGAGTGTCGTATAAGTTCGTTGTCTTTTTTTGCATATATGTGTTTTCCTCTTTTGATACTTTTGAATGCAGTCGAGAAAAGCTGCCGCCGTAAATTTCTTAAATTATTCTGCGGTGAAAGGTGATGGCGCAATGGTTAGCTTTCAAATTAGATCTGTGCGCTTGGGTTTATGAAATTTCCATTTTTCTAGTACTGCATAAGTCATTTATGACAGCAGTCACATTGGTCGATCGGTAAAACCATCTGAAGTCGCCACAGTCTCTAAAGCCTCTGCTGCCGCTGCAGCGTCAACGATACTCCGACTCCAAATTTGGTTCAAATTTACCCAAAAATGTTTATGTCAATTGCCTCTTCCAAAGTTCATTTCAGTAGCCACATTGCTGTTGCCTTCTGAACATGTGCCTTCTCCTCTTTTTGGGGAATAAATCAGATTAGCAATCAGGCTCGTCGTTTTGTATAAAGCAGGCATGTAAAGTCTCGGATCGCACAACTATTAGGACGTTTTTTGTAAGAGAATGCCTGCTCACACGTACTTTCCTATGTTATAGGCTCACTTATTAAACAAGGGAACGATTATTATGAATAGAATTTCAATTCGATTTGTGAGTTCCATGCAATTTTGGATTATGCCAGTACGAAATACAATAATTTTTCTCTTTTGGAGATATTGCACCAGGTTGTGGAGATGGACGGACAGTTGTGTATTACATGCGAGATGATTAGTGAGAGAAGACGAAAACAGGAATGTCACGCATCATTGCTTCTCCATCTCCACTTTGGATCTGCAGGTCCTGGTATGATGCAATCACTGCTTATAGCTTGTATAGCACTGCAGAACCATCCAGTTCAGGTTCGGTTTCCAGTCCTCTGAGTTATAGAACATTGCAATTGAAGGAACCGGTTTTAATGTGTTCGATGGTGAAAGTAGACTAGAAAGCTGCAAATTTGATCAAACGGAGACATTTTCACTACTGAGATTATTCAAAATAAATACTTCCCTTCCTCCGTCTCCTCTGGTCTGTTTCGCATTCACCATTTTTTATCCGGCGCAGTAACCTATCTGTGTCTCAGCGACTCTTTCGCAACGAGATACTTAAGAGCGGAATTGCTCGTAGTCCTGCGGTAAGAAAAACGTTTGAAGTGAAGCGCATATAGTTGGGTAGGTTTATGCCTACGGCTACAAGTAGTAACGTCAATGAAAGAGATCGAGGCGCTCGAACGCGCTGGAAATTGCCAGTCTAGCCCTGGCAGACGCCCCTTTCGCGAGGCGTTAACTCGTTTCTGCTCACTTCGTTTTCGTTGGCATATCACCGCTAGCACGTTGAACAGCGTTCGCTGTGTTGAACTTCGGCATCTCCCTGACTTCTCATCTGGTGCACATTTTCTTTTAGGCACCAACGCGTGATGAGAGCCAAAGCTCAGGTAGGCGTCTTACATTCCAGTTTATTCATTTATTTCCTCATCGATCAAATTTCTCAACGAGGGTATCTCTCACTTTTCTTTGCACATTTTTTGAACACACACAGTTTGCCAATGCGCCAAAAAAGCGCGTGTGTTTGAAGCATTTTTCGATAGTTTCCCTTGCTTTGCTGCTCATTCCCCAGCACGCCGATAGGTGATATGCAGATAAATAAATAAATAAATAAATATTTTTGTAATGTATATGTATAAATAATGTATACGTATTTGTATTTGTATATGAATATGTATGCGTGCACGTATATATATATATATATATATATATA
>JPKZ01000263.1:181233-202199 GCA_000803305.1 Toxocara canis | reverse complement strand
CTGCCGCTGCAGCGTCAACGATACTCCGACTCCAAATTTGGTTCAAATTTACCCAAAAATGTTTATGTCAATTGCCTCTTCCAAAGTTCATTTTAGTAGCCACATTGCTGTTGCCTTCTGAACATGTGCCTTCTCCTCTTTTTGGGGAATAAATCAGATTAGCAATCAGGTTCGTCGTTTTGTATAAAGCAGGCATGTAAAGTCTCGGATCGCACAACTATTAGGACGTTTTTTGTAAGAGAATGCCTGCTCACACGTACTTTCCTATGTTATAGGCTCACTTATTAAACAAGGGAACGATTATTATGAATAGAATTTCAATTCGATTTGTGAGTTCCATGCAATTTTGGATTATGCCAGTACGAAATACAATAATTTTTCTCTTTTGGAGATATTGCACCAGGTTGTGGAGATGGACGGACAGTTGTGTATTACATGCGAGATGATTAGTGAGAGAAGACGAAAACAGGAATGTCACGCATCATTGCTTCTCCATCTCCACTTTGGATCTGCAGGTCCTGGTATGATGCAATCACTGCTTATAGCTTGTATAGCACTGCAGAACCATCCAGTTCAGGTTCGGTTTCCAGTCCTCTGAGTTATAGAACATTGCAATTGAAGGAACCGGTTTTAATGTGTTCGATGGTGAAAGTAGACTAGAAAGCTGCAAATTTGATCAAACGGAGACATTTTCACTACTGAGATTATTCAAAATAAATACTTCCCTTCCTCCGTCTCCTCTGGTCTGTTTCGCATTCACCATTTTTTATCCGGCGCAGTAACCTATCTGTGTCTCAGCGACTCTTTCGCAACGAGATACTTAAGAGCGGAATTGCTCGTAGTCCTGCGGTAAGAAAAACGTTTGAAGTGAAGCGCATATAGTTGGGTAGGTTTATGCCTACGGCTACAAGTAGTAACGTCAATGAAAGAGATCGAGGCGCTCGAACGCGCTGGAAATTGCCAGTCTAGCCCTGGCAGACGCCCCTTTCGCGAGGCGTTAACTCGTTTCTGCTCACTTCGTTTTCGTTGGCATATCACCGCTAGCACGTTGAACAGCGTTCGCTGTGTTGAACTTCGGCATCTCCTTGACTTCTCATCTGGTGCACATTTTCTTTTAGGCACCAACGCGTGATGAGAGCCAAAGCTCAGGTAGGCGTCTTACATTCCAGTTTATTCATTTATTTCCTCATCGATCAAATTTCTCAACGAGGGTATCTCTCACTTTTCTTTGCACATTTTTTGAACACACACAGTTTGCCAATGCGCCAAAAAAGCGCGTGTGTTTGAAGCATTTTTCGATAGTTTCCCTTGCTTTGCTGCTCATTCCCTAGCACGCCGATAGGTGATATGCAGATAAATAAATAAATAAATAAATATTTTTGTAATGTATATGTATAAATAATGTATACGTATTTGTATTTGTATATGAATATGTATGCGTGCACGTATATATATATATATATATATATATACATATATATATATATACATATTTTACTTTCCCCGGTTGTGTTCACTCAAAGTGCCACATTTCTTTAACCGCTACCTTTCTCGTGAACGCAATGGGAAATTACCACGTCCACATCTCAGAACAGTCATTTTTTTGCCATCCTCAAAAATAAGACAATAAAACGTGATACTTTGAACGATGGCAGCCGACAAGGTAAAAACATCAGTTTCCTCATTAAACGTGCCTTACTTGACAACAGGTCTTATCACGAGTTCTATGTGTCCACAGTTGTATTTGTGGATGTTTGAAGGCATGAATCTCTCGCCAACGTAGCGGGAATTAATGCATAATAGCCTCTGAATTAGATATGAAAAGCAGTCTGCGTGATGGCTTAAATTTCATATTGGCGGACTCAGATAGCGAACTTGTGACTATTTTCAACGGCAAATGCCTCCTGAGCGGTCCTCAGTCACACATGCCAAAGAAGAAAGATGCCCTCGAAGTTCTCTATCAAATATTATATGAATTTTGGTGAGTAATACATCCCGTGGCTAACTGCCACTATATAGACAAAGAAGGCCGACAAAAAAGTATCATAAAGCAAGGTTCCCCTTCCCTACCTTCTTGTCGCAAAGCGCTTACGCGACTGAGGATCAGCTGTTCAGCAACGATGTAATCAGCAAGAATTGTACGTATGTGGATAAAACCTGAGCGTTGCGAGCTGTCGCTTTGAACAAACAACAGGACTAGCGGCCAACATCGGCATTTAAACAGTTCCGGGCTCCAGCAGATCGATTACATAAGGCGTCCGCCAAATACGTACGACGTGCGCTCTAGCAAATCCAAAACACCAGCTGTGTTCTGCTAGGGAAGAAGCACCGCGGAATAAACTATCGTTTCATGGAAGCGTGCTCGCAGTCCGTACACGCCATCAGAATTTTATCTCCTCTCCAGTTCAACTTTCAACTCATGCATCACTACTGAGTCTTCATGTTTAAGGCATCTTGTACTGCCATTGCAAAATGAATAAAAACTAGAGCACCTAGAGCCGTCGTATATGTAAGCCATGCACATATATGTAAAGCTCGCCCCTACCCTTCTTCGCCATTATTTCTTAGGTCTTGCGTTCATACGGCGCGCCCTACGTTTTCCGCTTGCTACAGCCGATGAAGAAACGTTTTGACGACTCAATGATGCGACCCTCAAATTTCGCGGTTCTGTAAGGCCTCAACACTAGATGTCTTTGACTTGTAAAAGCGTTTTGTTGAGAAGTGGCCAAAACTCAATTATTTCGTCCGACTAACATCGTCAAACTTCTCAGCTAATCAGATTTAAGATAGAATATGCAATTTTCGTTAACATGACTAAAATTTGACAAAGGTGACCAACGTGTGAATTGTGTCGTAAAGCATGCAGTTCGGTCATGGACCGGGCGTCCAAAATTGTGGGAATTTCAAAAAATCGTGAGAGCAAAATTGCTCGGACAGCTTCACTTGGTCCAGTTTTTCGTTACTAAAACACTTGGTGCTGGTGCTGCGCAGGCAGATGGCACCTGTTTCTCGCCGGCAGTTTTGAGTCACATGAGGGAATTGGGACCGGTAAATGCGGATGAGGAAGCAGTTGCGGTCACTGTTTCGGTCGGCTGAAGCCGTATTTGATCCTTACATTTTGAGTGTTCACAGCCTAAAGATCAATCACAACCTTTTGGCATTTTCCAGAAGCTCAAGCCTGTTCTTTCGTTCTTCTGTCACATATATTGAGTTGGTTTCTTCCATTCATTACAAAAAGAAGCTGTAGGTTGTAAATCTCTTTGCAGATAAGTATGTAAAAATTCCGAGGAAATTATAAGTAAGATATGCCAAGAAACTACATGCTTCAAGTTTACTGCAGCTTTTGCGAGAAGCATGTTTTCACTGCTTTGCTGTCAGCAGCCCAAATATAGTATGAGAAAAAGACTGCTGATTTGTTTCCACGTATTTCAGTTGGCCGTTTTTTGTTCGCAGCCCTAAAAAAAACGAAAGAGTAATTCAGGAGCGCCGCAAAGACGTGTGGAAATCACGCTAAATGCGCAATGCAAGCATAGGAGAGGTACTGAAAGGGCAAATGACGTTCTGAGTTTGCTTGCCGATTCCTTCTCTAAGTCTCTGCATATATAGCCCAATTCTAGAACAAGCTGACCGGTACTGAGCATTTACTATGGGCCTATATTTCAAAAATTTGGCAAAAATAAATATATTGATGGCTCAGTGGTTTCATTACTTCTTCAAAGCTACCGTTTGCCTCTTTCGTTACGAGAATTCTGTAATAACGCCCAAACAACACATTCGAGTGCGCATTTTCCTTATTTCGAGATTCAGCACATCTTTGACGTTGAAATCATCGGTTCTTATGGCCGTTCAAGAAATTCATTCACCGAAAGTATTGCTTTACAAAACCTATTTAGCGCTATGATGTGCGCCTCTTTGGTGCTCTTTTTGAATGATTTTACTGCTGCAAATTACCGTATTTGCAAGTGCGCTGTCAAAAACGTGAAAGCTGTCACTGCATCGATGGTCGTGAATTCTGGCTGCGCCTGTGAAGTCGTATATCAACTCAGATGTACGAATGGAGCGAAAAAAGTCAATAGCCACTGCAGTTACAGGCCAGTTATGTTGGGTTTCTTTTTATTTCAAAAACAAGCGTTTTCACTTTGACGCTCTCTGAATTGGAATGGCCTGACTGCGATAAAGCCTAAATTGCAGAGTCGAAGCCATTTCGTGTACATCTTCTAACGAAAGTCGATTCTTTTTAATTCCGACTTCAAAAAGTGGTTATTGCTTTCGTATCAACGTCTTTATCAAGCTTCAGTTTTACTTGTCGCGTAACTTTGTTGTGAAAAAAAGGATTTTAATTAGCACTTCATCGGTAATTGAAGCAGTAATTATTTATTGAGAGCTGCAATTTTCGTCGTGACCATCTGCTGCTCTCCTTTTGTCTCCCGTATGTTTCTCCGTTACTGTCGCTGTTTAGGCGATTGTTCACGATACGCATTCGCTTCCAACTTGCCAGTGTTGAACGATGGTAAAGCTGTAACAACAGGTTAATCACCCGACAAACCCATCGAAGCTGGTCAACATTGCTTTTATCACTTTTAGTTTCGCTGTTTTCTTCGGTTTAGAAAAAACCGGGAACGTAATAAGGACACTCATGTCTGTTCCCCCATTTTTTTTGCCGCTCGGAGGGAATCCCGAAAATTAGGATGTTTATGGGACATTCCATTCGTCACCTTGCAAATTTAGCGGCAGCATTGCCCGCAGTAAGTAAACAACGTTGTTGCCATAGTATAGAATCATATTGCTTAAACAGTAAAAATAAGGCGTTTATTCAAAATTATGAGAGAAGTAGTAGAAAATGCAAATCAAATGAACGCGACAAGCGTGCAATGAGGTATGCACTAAAGAAGCTTCAATTGGAACCGCTTTCCAAGGGATTACAGCGAAAATTTCTGCGCCATTTCAGTCTTCATCTTTGTCTCCCGAAGCAGGACTGCAAATAACTTCCTCGTTTCCCAACTCAGCTCCTTTCAATTCAGACGATTTACCGTTTTTTGAATTCTCCATGCAAACTATAACAAGCACAGGTGCGAGATAATTAATTAACCATAGCAAACCAAGGCTCACTTCCAAACCGCCAGCTTCTGACATCGCTATAGAAATTTACGATCTCTCGGCTCAATTTTTAGAGCGGCGGAGACTGGAGTTGCAATAGAATTTTGGCAAAAACCGACTTCGGAATTTATATCCGCGCATGGTGCATTTAAGCGTCTGAGTTTACACTCAAAAAACATGTAGATCTCAACTGAACTGTCTAGTAAAGATCCCTTGGATATGAAGCTTTCAGGAAATTGGCCAGTAGAATAGTGAGTGTAGACTGGTCATATGCGCCAAAATTTGCTCTCGTCACCAGTGCGTACAGTTATCACACTGAAGCGTACGATGAAGCTATATTAGGCAAAGTTTGGTTTGCTCGTAGCTGATATTGACGCGCATTCGAAACAAGTTATTGAGTGCTGTGTTGATGGCAAAATTGGCCTATGACTGTCATCCTTGCCAGTCACTCAATGTAGCGCATCTGATTTGTGTCATTGCTGATTCGCAAATAATTGAGAGGATTCAGAAGTATTGACGACCATACTACTGAAATGTAATGCATAAGAGAAGCATTAGAAGAGCCGTGAATAAGTGTTGCGGTAAAAACGGCTATTTTAAAAACGTCCGAAAATTTTTTTCGCCTTTTTTTATGGGCGTTATACTCCCTGAACGGCGTAAATTTACGAGTTCAACTTGAACGAGCCCCTTAATGCGTGCAGATAGATGCAGGAGTGGAAACTAATGAACGTCACTATATGCAAAAACTGATGGATGTTGTTCCTGTTTTATAGGGTGCAAGGTCACGATCACCGTATGTTGGGGGTGTGCCGAACTGCTAAAAAAAAGCAGTGAATGAATAGGTGTTTCGCTATAGGCAGGTGACAGTGGTTCCTGAATCAAGCAATCAACTACGAAGAGATCGTTATTCGAATAATGGTCCAGCAATAATGATTAAATTTTATTGCTTGTGCAGATGAGAAAGAATGGAACTCGGCGGGACGGTCGTTTGCAAACGCAAATGTATTCCTTGAATGGGATGAGCGTATGATGCTGCTCTGACTACGTTACTCCTTACGTCATTTGGACGTAAACTTTGGCAATCGCCTTGTATTAATTCAGGCACTTAGAGGCATCTAAGTGCTCGAGCGGAATGCTACAAACGCTTTTCTTTTATATTTGAGCTTAATCAGATTCAGCGACAAGTTCTTTTCTACCAAACACATCAGCCGTCATCGACTTAGTGTCGGTTATATTCTCACCACCTGGAAAATTTTGTGCGTCCACTCGATGAACTGAAACGGAATTTCAGTTTTGCTCACACAATTTTGGAAATCTTTTTCCGTGCTCCAGTGCTAGTCCTGGTCTGGACCATCATTTTAAAATCCTAGAAATGCAAGTTAGTTGCTACTGGATTTTGGGTTTATGGCTCCCGCTCCGGTATTCCAGGGTCCCGTAGATTCGAAGTGGTGATTTTGGTTCTGCTTTTTGAATAAACTTTTCAATGCAGGTTCAGTATATGTCGCATTCACTAAAACTACTATTTAGTCGGTTATATAAGCTTGATATCACTTTTTCTTGCAACAAATTAAACTGACCATCAACGCATTTGGCTATTTGCAGCTTCCTATGCACCAACCGACCTTTGAGAGCGCAAAATTTGCTAATAGCTGTCTTCTGCGTTGTGCAAAAGAAGAGAAATTTTAAAAATGTGACCATTGACCATCAACGCATTTGGCTATTTGCAGCTTCCTATGCACCAACCGACCTTTGAGAGCGCAAAATTTGCTAATAGCTGTCTTCTGCGTTGTGCAAAAGAAGAGAAATTTTAAAAATGTTCTAATCTAATGAATTCCTTCCTTGTGCAAACTGTTCCCAACACAGGTGAAATGGGGCTCCCATAGTTCAGTAATTATCCAACCAACAACAATACTACAGAAAAGCAAACACAATCATGTTACCTGACTGCCTTTAAAAAAGACGATGGAAGAAGTTCACAGAAAAGTTCACGCTGAAGTACGCTAAAATGACGATGAAATGAAGGTTTTTTGTAGCGTAATGGGCGATGAAAAATAGGCGGACACGTTACTTATTTTAAAAATGCAATTCGCCTCCTCTGCCATATTTTTAATTACTGAGTAATGGAAGTTGAACAAACAAATCCTGTGAGGGGAATTTCTTCTCTTCCGATGTCATCTTAGTTTAGGCACATTCTTCGCAGAGAAAGAGTGGATTCTAGAATTACCGAGTTTGCGATAAAACGGTCTGCAAAGTGATGAATGTGTACTTTTGAGTGTTTCGTATGTGACGAAGCCATGTGCAATTATACATTAGAAAATGCTTATATCAGCACCAAACATGATCGGTTACGTGCATTTCGCCTTATTCAGTCTCAATATCACTCAGAGATGATTACTGCTGTGTACTTTTAAAGTAACAATTGTTTCCTTGTCAAATTTTATTTTTCCAGCAGCACAATGTGAGAAACATGACTGAGTAGTCTTTTTTTACGGTGGTCCTTTGTATCGTGGATTCCCATCTTGAAAATACAGTAATGGTAGGTTTTTTCAGAAAAAAAAAGAAAATAATGGGAAAGTTTAATTTGCATCCTTTTTTACGGAGATGGGTCTTTTTTTCCAGTCACTAAAAGCTTTCGCTGCGTTTCATTGCGCCTGTTCGAAAAAAAGCGTCCGCATTATTAATGCACTCGTCCATTAAGCACTTGCGCGCCAGTCCTTCCAGATCGTGTACTCTTTTCCAGTAGTTCAACATTCATGACAGGACTTAACCATTTTAAAAATTCGCTTCCGCAATTCTACAGTGCTCCCGATCAGCCATATATCATTCACTATTTGCGAAATATCACCGCTTACTATAATGCGCCACCCTGTAAGTAATAAAGCGAAAATTTCTTCCGAAGACGATCGCTATTTATTCCGGTTGAAGTTGAAGGGTACAACAAATGTTTTTTTTCTTAACGTCTCCTCGTTGCTGTGTTCTGTGCCGTTTCAATTCACAAACGTTAAGTCGCATACAAAATTCCATTTATTGTTTGCCCTAACACAAAATTTCTTTTTCTGGTTTTCGCACAATTTGAGCATTTTGCTTTACTGTTCACCAAAAGAAACAAACTCACCTCAGATCACTCTTTGTACTAACTATGCCCTTCGAAAAAAATTTCACAAACACTGTAAATAATTCAACAATTAAAGTGGCAAGGTAACGCCGTAAAAAGTGAACATTTTAAGGTGAACTAACGAAACGAGGCTGACACCGATTACGCATTCTGTCTACAAGCATTCAAAGCCGATTGTTAAGCATTAAAATGTTGCTTATTTCATTTCACTTTTCAGTATAAGTTGTTCAAATAAGTTAATTAATTAATTATGAAAAATATGAACATATGAAAACACAAATTAACATATGAAAACATAATTAACATATGAAAAACACAAATATGAAGGGATTTCGACTTCTCAGCCATCCAGTGGCACCCTGAACCTTTTCAATCACTTATTTTGACACGTTTTCTGCTATGCTTCATAGTTATATAAGCTTGATATCACTTTTTCTTGCAACAAATTAAACTGACCATCAACGCATTTGGCTATTTGCAGCTTCCTATGCACCAACCGACCTTTGAGAGCGCAAAATTTGCTAATAGCTGTCTTCTGCGTTGTGCAAAAGAAGAGAAATTTTAAAAATGTTCTAATCTAATGAATTCCTTCCTTGTGCAAACTGTTCCCAACACAGGTGAAATGGGGCTCCCATAGTTCAGTAATTATCCAACCAACAACAATACTACAGAAAAGCAAACACAATCATGTTACCTGACTGCCTTTAAAAAAGACGATGGAAGAAGTTCACAGAAAAGTTCACGCTGAAGTACGCTAAAATGACGATGAAATGAAGGTTTTTTGTAGCGTAATGGGCGATGAAAAATAGGCGGACACGTTACTTATTTTAAAAATGCAATTCGCCTCCTCTGCCATATTTTTAATTACTGAGTAATGGAAGTTGAACAAACAAATCCTGTGAGGGGAATTTCTTCTCTTCCGATGTCATCTTAGTTTAGGCACATTCTTCGCAGAGAAAGAGTGGATTCTAGAATTACCGAGTTTGCGATAAAACGGTCTGCAAAGTGATGAATGTGTACTTTTGAGTGTTTCGTATGTGACGAAGCCATGTGCAATTATACATTAGAAAATGCTTATATCAGCACCAAACATGATCGGTTACGTGCATTTCGCCTTATTCAGTCTCAATATCACTCAGAGATGATTACTGCTGTGTACTTTTAAAGTAACAATTGTTTCCTTGTCAAATTTTATTTTTCCAGCAGCACAATGTGAGAAACATGACTGAGTAGTCTTTTTTTACGGTGGTCCTTTGTATCGTGGATTCCCATCTTGAAAATACAGTAATGGTAGGTTTTTTCAGAAAAAAAAAGAAAATAATGGGAAAGTTTAATTTGCATCCTTTTTTACGGAGATGGGTCTTTTTTTCCAGTCACTAAAAGCTTTCGCTGCGTTTCATTGCGCCTGTTCGAAAAAAAGCGTCCGCATTATTAATGCACTCGTCCATTAAGCACTTGCGCGCCAGTCCTTCCAGGTCGTGTACTCTTTTCCAGTAGTTCAACATTCATGACAGGACTTAACCATTTTAAAAATTCGTTTCCGCAATTCTACAGTGCTCCCGATCAGCCATATATCATTCACTATTTGCGAAATATCACCGCTTACTATAATGCGCCACCCTGTAAGTAATAAAGCGAAAATTTCTTCCGAAGACGATCGCTATTTATTCCGGTTGAAGTTGAAGGGTACAACAAATGTTTTTTTTCTTAACGTCTCCTCGTTGCTGTGTTCTGTGCCGTTTCAATTCACAAACGTTAAGTCGCATACAAAATTCCATTTATTGTTTGCCCTAACACAAAATTTCTTTTTCTGGTTTTCGCACAATTTGAGCATTTTGCTTTACTGTTCACCAAAAGAAACAAACTCACCTCAGATCACTCTTTGTACTAACTATGCCCTTCGAAAAAAATTTCACAAACACTGTAAATAATTCAACAATTAAAGTGGCAAGGTAACGCCGTAAAAAGTGAACATTTTAAGGTGAACTAACGAAACGAGGCTGACACCGATTACGCATTCTGTCTACAAGCATTCAAAGCCGATTGTTAAGCATTAAAATGTTGCTTATTTCATTTCACTTTTCAGTATAAGTTGTTCAAATAAGTTAATTAATTAATTATGAAAAATATGAACATATGAAAACACAAATTAACATATGAAAACATAATTAACATATGAAAAACACAAATATGAAGGGATTTCGACTTCTCAGCCATCCAGTGGCACCCTGAACCTTTTCAATCACTTATTTTGACACGTTTTCTGCTATGCTTCATATTCACCTTTCAACGTTTGCGTTCTCCTCTCTTATCCAACAGAAGCACAGGGATACAAAAATAGTGCAAGGCCAATTCGAGATGTACATGCACGTCGTCTTCAATGGAGCAGGCAAAAATCGTTCGTTCGTTCGAAACTGCAAGCATTCCGTAAGATGAGCCACCCGCTATACTCGGAGATTGTCGCACAACCGACTGTTCAGGTAATATATGTTAATAACATAACGATACTGAAAGGGTTATGTAAATGAACAGTATGAAATATATAATAATACTCTCCGTGTTATTACTCAATACGCCTGCCTCACGGTGATATCAATTATCGCATATATGACTTGCGTTTTTAAAAGTCGTAAGGCCGTCGTACACTGACCTTTAACTAATTCCAGAAACGAAAAAAAAAAGAATTCTTCTATTGTCTAATGGATGTAGAATCAAACCTAGAAGTGAAAATTTTTTGGAAGAATGCTTCATTGGTATCGATAGCTATAGTGAAAAAGGCTCAATAATAATGGAAGGTCATTTAGCAATAGATCGGTGAGGTGCGCGATAACATCAGTTTTTACGTAGTTCCCACATCTACAAGACCTTTGCGGCCTTTTCTTTCTCGCTCAACGATCATCAGCAAATTATTGCGGCGCCGGCATGTTTTGGCAGAGACTGGCAAACCGAAAAACTTGTGTGAAGCGCAAACGTGCGCTAAAATGAAGTTGACGATAACGCTAGGCTCAACGATGCCCGATACATTCGGTATACTCGATTGTCGATGTGCTAGAAGAAGTCTTTCTTGTTTGTAATATGGCCCTGAAAAAATAACACTTAACTGTTGTTTATATCTATCATTTCTGACTGATCTTGACATAAACGAGATCATGAAAACAAAATATCCTAGAATAGTCGTTTTGACACAGACGCTGAGTGTGGTTTTTGATCGGTGATACTTAACTGCGGTTAGCAATTCATGAAAAAAAACGCATAAAAACAGTCTGCGCAAAAAACACGGGAGACGAACCAAGCAGAGGTGGACAATATACAATTAGAGGAGAAACTTTCTTTCATTCAATCTTTAATGCACTCTGGATCCTTTATAGCTCACAATTCTTTGAATTCTACTTAAGTATAAGACCAAGCATTAAGCTATCTTAAGTTACAGAATAGCCCACTGAGACCGAGAATTTTTCGTATCGCTTAAGTTGGTGCTCTTCACTAGTTTACTCTCATTATCGACGCATGTGCTTTCCCTCTACAGCAACCAAATCAGCAAAAAAAAAATTGTTTGCTTTCAACAGCAAAAGAAAAAAGCTGTCCTAAAACAAGTCGCAAAGCATGTCAACAAGCCCGCACGACACGTGCCCTCCATAATATCGCTTCAAGCAGTGTAGCAAATGCTCCAAAAACTAAATGAAAAATACTCAGCTAGCTATGCATAAACAATCGTGATCAAAACGCGATTAAACGCTTGTTTTTAACACGGACTACGCATATACTTATTCGTTCATGAGGTCGGAACCGTTCGCACTTATTTGCTCGCAATTTTGACTTTCTTTTTTTCCCAATTACCAATTTCTCATCCAGAAGTTCCCATCCTGGAGAAACTGTAATGCGCAGTATACATTATTACAACGTTCTACATCGCATGCATACATACCTCGATGCCAGAAATTGTACTTTTCAGCACTTATTTCTTACTCCGAAGACAGCTTTAACGCAAGATTATTCTCAATGCTTGCTATAACTCATTCGGATATCCATGGCTCGTTCCCTACTTTTGTATGGAAAGGCTCATAGTCTAGTAGATTATGTCCGGAAGCTTTCATCCCGGAGGGTTTTTTGAAACCACCAGACACATGTATTTGTATATATATAAAGCTGCCCAGCAAAATCATCATTGAATAGTTTTTTTTTTCCTGTAGGGAATGGAAAGACTGCACTCGACCCTCTATGGCGAATTTTAATGCTTGTTCAAGCGAACGGACGAATCGCTGAACAAATTGTATGCAAACGATTTTTTTTTTCACGTTTTCGTTGTGTTTACATGGTATCAATCGTAGATGACGGCGTAAGAAAGAGCCGAGTGAGAGTGAGTTGCGAGAAATGGAACCAGAGCATGAGAAAGTTATGCTGACAATGTGCTCCCATAGCTGCTAAGTGTCCGCGGTGGGCAACGATCCCTTGTGTCCCCTTCTCCTAGAGTACTCTGCCTCGAAACAACGGAAGGGTGGCAATAAGGGGAGGGGGGAAGGGAGGAAAGGGAGGAGGTGTAATGATTACGGTTGAGAAAAAAAATATTCCTCTCACCCGGTAGTCAATATATACTGAAAGTCGCGAGACTTGACTGGCCTGCTCGCTTCTCGTCGATCTTCGCTGCTCCGCTTGAGTCGACGATTTCCTGCACCTCTTCTCCTTACTCTTTCCTGCGCCATTTCTCCTTACTCTTACTTGCACCACTTCCCCTCACTCGAACAACTGCTACCGTCTCGCCTCTTCGAAACGTTCGTCCTTACCAAATCCTTAAACTTGGGTAATTAAACCTCTTGCATTTTATTAGTGCGTAAGGCGCAACGAACAATGTAGTCACAATCGCATTACGAACGAACAAAACACAAAGAACATTTCAGCACAACGGAATAATCTATCAATATCTTATGATCATAAATTCGAAGGAATAACACATCAATACGCTATAACCTTAAACTTATAAACTCTTCTACGTGTCTTAGCGAAGCACAACAAGTCAAATTCTATCAACTAAAAGCTTCTTCGATAGAAGTGGTACAATATTCTGCTGCATAATGAGAAATCGAAACTATAGAATTTCACATAGCAAGTAAACGGCAAAGACATACATGGAAAGAAAATTAAACAATACAAGTCTAACTATAAAAACAAACCACAACAAATATTCCACGCTGCCTCATAACTTCTAAAAGACAATTCGTTCTTAGCCTTCTGCTGTCCGCTTTTATAGGCGTGGTGGGCTGATCTTCTCCTTAGAGCCAGTCCCGGTGATAATCTAATTTGCCGACTTTCGCCTTAGAGCCATTCGTTAATCCGTTTGATCGACACAGGTCACTGTTATAGGTGCCTTGAATGCACATGCAACGCTTCTTTGCTATAAAATTATTTATCTCAATATTTTCGTCATGCATACTTCCACAAACTCAATCAAACTTTTATTCACACCCCATCCGTCCCATCCTTTTAAAATGGCAATGGAAGTTTGTGGGTTTGACCTACAAAACTATATCGTGAATACGAAATAGACCGTCCGTTTACTCCAGTCCGCTTCCCTCCCTTTTCCCTTCCCTCCCCTCTTCAGAACCAATCTTGTCGACCATACCGACACCCGTGAGCCCTAATATTTAAATAACCACTGATGTTTAAGTAGACGATTTATGTTTCACCAATGACTCTTCCTGGAAGCGTATGAAGCCCAGGCGTCGACCGTGAACTTTTTTGCTTTTTAATCTGCATCAAAGATTGTCAACAGCCACTGAATAAAGGAGGGCTTGACTCGCTTCTTCGTTCGGCGACTATCTTAACGAACTCTGGTAAATCATTTTGGTCTCCCCGCTTATATATTTTTTTTACGTAGGTATTCCTGGAACTATACCCATTGATTACGGTCATCAACTTTTATTCCCCTTCCAAGCCTTGGTTGCTGAGTTGCTAATGCGTGATCATGCAGCTTATCGTAGCGTTTTTTAGGTAATGCAGAAGATCTGACTGTGACTTCGTTGTGGTATTATGTCCATTGAAAATGAACGATTTCCAATCACAGCTCAAGAAATGGGACTAATCTTTTGGATGGAAAGGATGTAATGTTACCTCTAACGCATGCATGAAGGCAGTCCCAGTCATTCAATAAGCTTACTGAAGCATTTTGTCCACTGACTCTGCAAATGCGTTAAAGTCTCGCAGCTGCATGCAGCTTAAGGGTTTCGTGAAACTGCTTGAATTGTTCACTCGACGGTACTGCCCATAGATTCGCTCATTGTTTGACGTACGCAACATAGTCGTTTCTCGACACTATTTGCAACCAATAATACATTGGCGCTGAGAAAATCACTTTTCATAAATAATTTGCCAGTTTTTAAAGGATTTTTTTCAGTACTTTCTTGCTGCGCTATGCGATCTAGAAGTGAATCCCGAAGATCGTATGCGATTGGGGCTTCGATATGCAAATACACCGCGTAAGTGCGTTTAAAGCCAATGTGCCGTTCTCATGCGTACAAAAGTAAAAAAATTTGCTGACCGAGGTGACTGGCAAGGACTGGCTTGTCGCTTTCGTTCGGCATCAATATCAGCTTTCAGCTTTAGCTGTTATCGCTTTAATTTTATGGCACACACTCTCAGAGTAGCTAGCCCATTATTTCACTAGCATTTACTTATAGAATGTAGCGTATATATTTATTTGGTCAGTGTTTGTGCTGCCCGCTTCATGATCGCAATTAGAGGGTACGGGATAATGGTCATGAGCGGGAAGACAATTTTTGCACTTTTTGTTCTCCAGAAAAAAAACAGTTGTAGCCCGTGCAGGAAAGGCGTCATATTGTTATTGCTTTATCCTTACGTGGCTTAGGACAAGTATACCCTCATTGATATCATATTGTTTGCAGTTATGATAAATGGAATATGAAATGTGCCAGAGGCTACACTCATCATGCCTACACGAAATGCCCTCATATGTGTTTTAAATCGCTCGTGAAAGAGAGCGATGGAAACAGTGATACTTATTTACAGAAGTGCAAAGGCTGCTAGTAAAGTTAAGAAAGGAACGATGTGCTGCATACGAGCTATCTATGGTCGATCCAAATGTTATCGTCACAGCGCTCAAGGCAAGTCGCACAACGAACGTGGCATTGCATCTGAAATGCACATTTTACACTGCTTCCTCTTATTGCGAATTTTTTTTTTTGCGGGGAAGTGCTGCTATCGGGAAAAAGCAACGATGAAGTGCGGTTTCCACTGCTTTCGAGGTTACAAAGGGTAGCAGCGAGAGAAATGGGAGTTTTTGAAATTCTGAAAAAAAAAATGGCTTTGGAATAAAATGGAGTTCTGCAGTGTTCATCACACTAATCGATTAATGAAAGTGATGGCGAGGAATTGAAACTACACGAGTGTCCATCGCTGCAGCCGGTTCCATTTTGCTTCTACAAGTTGCGACAAACTGCCTTTACTTAGTCGGTTTGAATGCCGATGTTTCAATCTTGCAGAAAAAAAAGTTATCAACATTTTGCTGAGATGGTTCTATAAACGGAGGTGGAGTTCTCAATGAAGGTGGAAGATTTTGAACTGAGCAACACTGCCTTCACTGAAGTTCGCTTTCTGCGAACTGCATCCGATGATGTGCCCATGTATCCTACATTATTTCTATCCTATCAGCATGGCTTGTTACATCACAAACCGAATTTTGATTTGAAAAAAAAAATTTGTCCCGGACTCTCTTGATGCCGTTTTTCTTTATGCATTGAAAACGTTCGTACCCAATGAATGTGCTCCATGTTTTCATGACATAGAATCCAACCCTTAATTAGCTCTGCTCTTTCATAGGTCTGTGCTACGTTGTTAAACAATGTTTATGGTACAGTTCGTTCTACAAAAAAAAAAGCAACCATTGTCTTACTGGATGGCGAATTTATTCGTGAAACCATTTTTAAAGGGAGAGCTGTTGTGTTTTTCCGATTCTACATATGCGGAATTTTCACCGACTTTTTGTGATTCCCATACAAATATTGTATTGGTTCTGCTTCCTTTTCGCTAATTTTGGGGCTCCATCTTTCATTAATTCCTTGGACAAGTGTTACACCATTTTCACAGTAGCCGTTAAATGTTTTACTTCTTCATGAAAACCTTCTTAGTCGAGACAATGTGACGTTTGCAGGAAATTTTAAGCAGCTTTCCGGGTGGAATTTTCAATGACATTTCCGAAGAATTTGTATGCGTTTCACTGCAATGCTCTTTGCAGACGACTCTTATTTATGTTAATGGGTAAGCTCTTTTTTTTTTTGAAGTATTCATCGCATTTATCTTTTGTGTAAACGCACACAATCGAGCGATCACTACCATTAACTTTATAGGGTACGGTCAAACAAAGTGTTATTGTCACTTTACAGTTAAACACAACGGTGGGAATTGAGTGCACCAGTGCACAAAATGGTTACCGCACAAACAGAGAATAGCTCGTTTTACCGTAAAAGCGCATTCGCAACTTTTGAGGAGTTATTAGCCGATTGTCTCGATGAAATGGAACAAAGTCGGCTTATAAGGAACAAAGTCGGCTTATAACGATACTCGCAGTAAGTGGTACAAAAAACGTCGATATTTCTATTTTGCATCAAACATAAAGCACATCCGTGTTGCGGCGAGTCGATTGCTTTTTTTTTTCGAAGAGAGCGGCCACTTATGATAGTAAACGATTGTAAATCATATGACAGCCTTCAATATAGTAATGTGTTATTCCTTTTAGAAAGCGATTTTTAATCAACGAGACGTAACGAGTGAAAATTTATTGTGCGTCAGTGAATTCTGTTTTGACTGCTGTATTTGAAACAGTAACGAGTTGCCACTTAATTTCTGCATTAATGACACTTTAGAAGATTATATTTGCTGCTGAGCGTTGTCGAATTGTTCACATCAAATATAACCATCAGCCGTTTAGTCGTTAGGGACGTTGCACAAAATGCAATTTCAAGAGCACTGATTTTCGTTCGCTGTTCTACGCGAAGCATTTTTCAGAAATTGTTGTTTTTCTGCATTCGTTTAGACATTTTTTAAAGTAAAAGTGAGCTCAGCAAAACGGCTCCCAGAATTTTTTGCCGAAGATCGCAGTGTATATGGGTAGAGATATGAGATGCTTTAAAATGCAGATGAGTTCACGTATGAGGGCGCTAATCGCTTTTAGAAACAATCCCTCTTGCTGAGACGTATGCGTTTACATCATAGCGTTTCCCGTCTCCGCCAAATCGTTGGCAGGTAACGAGAGGGGTTCGTACTTTTGAATAGGCAACGCGCAGCATGAGGACATCGTCGAGATCAGTGTACAGCACTTGTCTGATCTCGTAATATGAGATGTAAGAAATAAAGAAAATAATTTTAGGCTGCTGGACGCTCTTCCCTATTTCCTTCGACAGTTTACCTACCTCATTTGTCGCTCTTTAAAAAACCTCATTTCGCAGTCGGCTGGAACCTCGGTTGATGCTTATACAGGTAGCACAGCTTAGCTACTTCACGTCTTTGCAAGTTTGCATTACAATTTCTAATAGTAGCGTGACTATTCTTCAAGTCGGATAGGATGGATTCAAGTGGTCAGAGATTGCAAAATGCTTTCAAAATAAACACAGCGACGACCAGCTATCGAAATATCTTAAAGTGCGCATTTCACACTTTTGCATTTTTTGCCATTGCGGATACTTATCACTCATTACTCTTTTTCATCGTTTGTAATTTTTCATTGTCGTGGCGAGTAATTTAAAGCAAATTGTTTGGACTGTGCACCAACGCTCGACTGTTGCCCAGGTTATGCTCTAATAAACACCTTTTGTGATCTGCATTTCTCAAATTTGCAATCCGAGTAAAAATTCAGACGCGTTGCTGCTGTTCACGCCAGCACTCTTCCCAAACTCGGTTGGCGATGTGTCTCGATTTCTACGCGCGACGCGTATCTGCCTCGTCCTCATCGATCTCTGCGACTTCGTATTCCGTCCTTTCCTCGCTATTTCGTCTACATCGAATGCAAACGATGAAGAGTTCTTTCGGGGTAATTTCGATCAGTTTATGATGAATAACGAGGGTACTGTTAGGTGATTTAAATCATTCGAAAGATGTCGTAATCCTCGCATGACGCAAATATTTATATAGCTCCATTAAGGAAAAAAACTCTTTCCAAGCTTTCCAGGTTAGAAAAAACTAATCCGTCAGTGTTCAAGAGTTGCATTTAGAAGGTGGAATCTAGAAAAAAATGTTCTAAAGCGAGATAAAAAAACAAACAGAATATATGTTACGACGTGATTCGTCTTCCTTTAGTGGGAAATGTGCACGTGCAACTAACTGTACTGCTGAAGAGTTGATTCCTCGCTCTGCAATACCACCTTATCGTTTTATCCACTTTGACAGCGTAGTTCTGTTAGTGCCTATTTATGCAACAAATTTCACTAATCAGAACGAAAACAGCGTCAACGATGTACTCCTTTATTTTGCAAGAAGTAGCTTTTTCTTTTCAGATATTGTATGTAGGTTAAGCCGACTCCATGAATGGCTCGATTGGAGGGATGAGTCGGAGGAAGTGTGTGAAGTGGATTGCGATGTCGATTTGAGTGATTCATTTGTCGATAAGTTCCCAAACAATTGCCGTTATTATCAAATAACTTACATTTTTGATTAATGCCTCCTGAGATGTGTGAGTTCCACAAAAAAAATAAATAAATATTTTCGAAAGGAAGCAGAACATATCACCCAGTGTCTGAATTTGATTGATCGAACGAGCGATCCCATCCACCGTTTGGGTAGAAGCCTCATTCATTTCTTTAGCCTGATGTGAAATCACTGCGACGCTTCGAACGTCCTCATTCGGTGAACTGTTTCTGAAGCTTATATGTTGTCGAAATTGCGCATCAATCGCCTCCGTATTCGCTATATCAAAAAATACATTATATGTTGTATGGCTGTTTAAGACGCCAGTTTGTATCACAGATTTTAAACGATTTACATGTATATAACTTTTTGCATGTTTCGCCATGTCTATGCCAGTACTATATGGTTTTTCAGGCACTTGTTAACTCTTACTGCGATCACTTCAGTTAAAACTTTTACTTTTCCATTATTTGTAGATGTCCTCAAGTAGCTCAAAGATACTCGAGCGCTGTTATAGCTGAATTCCATGAAAACGGATACTAATGAGCAGGATTTTTTTAAAAGGATAAATGCGACTGTATTACTCTGAGATGGTGGAGTTTCTTATAGCCGCAGTCTTATGATATTTTGTCGAGGTACGTCAGGAATGAAGGATTCATTCGGCATTTGATCTTGATTCTTAGCCTTTGATTTAATAGCTACATGGGTGGCACTTTCAAATCTTTGATAGTTTAGTGAACGAAATAAAAATGAGAATTTACGAAAAGGCAATACACAGAAAACTATGCGGATGTGCCAAACGCTAAAAGTCGGTGTTTATAGACCAGAAAAAGCTCCTATTCTGTGTTGCGTTAATGAAAATAACAGTTCTAGCAGGGAGAAGGATATTACAGCGACGGCTTGCTTGAGACGACCAAATGAGCAAATTTCTGACATTTCAAACGTTCGCTAATTTTGAGATTTTTCAATTCTACTAGAAACACTTCTGGAGAGGAAACATCATTTCAAGCTGCTAATTCCAATTTGAAATGAAGCTCCCTTTCCGGACGGGTGGTCTGTAAACTGGAGATCAAAATTGACGAATTGTAAAACGTGGCCCGCGTTCTCGCCATGAAGGAGGAGGGATACGCGTAGTGAGAGTATGACTATATGTGATTCTAATCGTAATGACTGCGGTTTTGCAACTCTTCGGTTAGTCGCAGCATGGGTCCACAATAACGATTCCAACGGAAATGTTTCAAATATGACCCTAAAGGATGCAACTTATTTCACTTGTTACAAATGAGCGATTGGTGGCGGTACAAACGTAGCTGCAAATTGTTTTCTAACGCTTTCTGCAAACCAGGAGTATAAGCGAATTTTGGCAAAAAGCAAAAAAATTGGCGAATTTTCTTTTCAACGTTTTCCGCATTGAAACATTCATAGTTAGGCTACATAAGTGTACTACCCAAAGTTCCCGCAAGAGAATAAACAATTACGACGATCATCACTGAGCAAAACAGAACGGCGCCCTCTTTTCCTCACATAATGCCTCCTGAACGGCTCACCCGGCGACGAAGTTCACTGCTGAAGGCGAGCCTGTATTACAATCGTTGTCAAAAATGTTGCCCCAGACAACTCACTGCGTACCCAGCTACGGTTCTTCTGAAACTGAGTTTACACGAAAGGCGCCAATTTGTCATGGACCGACAGGATGGAACGGTACTTAGTAAATGTGGACGAAGCCGTAATTTGTCAGGCATTATTACAAGTCGGACCGCCAGGAAACGGAGACGAATAGTATTTGCCAGAAGTTGGAAAAATTTTACTTTTACTTTGGCAAGTAACTTTGCTGCATCGTGATCAAGCAAAATTGTGCGATTCCAGATGTACGTTTGTGATGAATGTCCGTTTGGGTATCGGAACTTTTTTGCAGAACAATCCTTGTCAGCATTTTTGCTTTCTGTCGTTGTTACATATTGGTTTTCAGCACTTGTCAGGTTACTTTGTGGAAGGAAAAGTGAACAGTATTAGAAGGCCGATATTTTAGATTTTGCGCAGATTAAAGAATTGAGGGGAGGGGGGGTAAGGGAGTGTGATTTTACTGACATAGAAATAACGCGAAGGTAGAGTTATGCGGAGGTGA
>JPKZ01000263.1:142040-179878 GCA_000803305.1 Toxocara canis | reverse complement strand
GGAGGTGGGAGGCAGGAAGGAGGAGAGCGAAATAACGAACTGCGTGTTGCCTTAACACTTTCTGCAACGTCTGCGGCAACGTGTGCGGTCAACAACTATGTCGAAAAGTGCTCCGTTTGTTTATTTGCTACAATGGGGATACTAACAAAAAGACATGGCATAAACTCATGATTATGTTCTGAAAAGGTCGTACGGCACAACAGATGTACGAGTATACAATTCCGAACATCAACCGTTCTCCACACGTATTCGCCACTTCCACGAATCGACTACTGCAACAGCTAACCTAACTGCTTGCATATTATGCGCGAATAATTTACGCACACTGTTCGAGACTATCAGTGCGTGCGTTCGCTCAGTAGTCCAGTATTGCTACCTAGTGTTTTCAGTCTTCGATACGTACAATGAGAATATGGTTGAAAGCACGCAGAGATCTTTCTCTAGACCAGTTTCCTTCAGATGTTGTATGATGACTCGATGTGCATATGCACAGCGAATCACAAAACTCCGTTTAATATTCGTTCTCAAATCACTCGCTGTTTACAAAATTACTCATTCGCCTTTTACGCCAAATTTTTAGTTTTCAGCATTCTTATAAATTGGTCTGTAGTAACTTTCAAGTCGCTATGTTAAGAGTGAATCATATTGAAAGGTCGGCAATTTGGATGCTGCGCACGTTAATGCCAGAGGCATCCCCCAGAATCGTTTAAAGTTTGCCGTGTTCGGAGTGTAGATGCAAAAAAAAACTCGACCTTTCCTCGTGGTTGACCTGCCAAAGTGCAACACCGTTGTCGAATACGATCGTGATCCCATATTCTCCTGGTTTCTACTGAAAACGTTGGCACTGACGCACACCAACCGTTTTAAGATTGCTGTGCTGCCTGTGTGAGTGCAGGCGAACTTCGCCATTCATCTCGGGAGACTTTTGGCAAGCGGAAGCGCAATGATCGAAGCTTACACATCACGATCCCACTCAGAAATGACGCAGTGAAAACGATACCTATCCAGCAAACCATTGTTTCATCTCCCTCTCTTCCCTTGACCCTGCCGCTCTTCCACGTCATTTCCATTTCTACAAATTCGCGTCTCCCCTCTCCCACCCAGTCATCCCTCTTAATGTGCGCAGGATTCGAATTGCGCATCTTTTAATACGATTCACTCTTAATATGGCGATTTGAAAAATACTACAGATCAATTTATAAGAGTGCTGAAAACTGAAAATTTGGGAAGAGAGCACCCAAGAACAAAAAACAGAGACAAGTGCAAACCAAACACGCATTACATACAGCAAAAACGCTCATTTTGCTTCCAAGCGGTACAACAAGGTGTTCTGCAAACATCGTCCGAACATTTGTTACGTTCAGCAGATGCTGGTCACTCATACTGCGCTAATGTGCTACAAATTACTGCTCGGTAGGTTCTTGTTTTGCTAGGTGCCCAATAAAATCGTTTGTAAATTCACACAAGGCACACCCCAAAATTTGTTTAAAAACGTACACTGTTATTCATCTTCATGCGCAACCAAACATCATAGAATTGCGCGTTATCTAATGGTTCATTGAGCACCTCATTAATAAAGAAGAAAACTGTGCTCAAGTTCACTTCACTTCTTCCACATTTTCAGTGTGAGTGCTGTACAGTTTTCTGCGATTGGTACGAAGAAAGTAATAGCTCTATTTCTTGTTCGCTGGCAATAACTTTTTAAACGCACATCTCGGAGCAGCAACGCAACTCAAAACCACTGTGATAGCAACGCCATCTAAATTGTCACGAATGATTCAGCTTTCAGTTAAAATATCGCACACTTGTCGTTGAGATTTCCTTCAGCCAAAAAATAAGCATTCATAATTCTTGCATAAGAATTGAATGCCAAAGTTACTAGAAAATTTCGATTAAAAAAAAAAAAACTTGCGGTTCAAAAGAAAGTAGTTCCGTTCCAGAACAGATGATTACCGCATGAATGATCGATGTCATGCCATTTAAACTGTTGACAACTGTCCCAGTGAACGAAGAGGACATATGCAGGTACATGAACGCATGAGCCAAAGATTCAAGAAAAGAACGCCAAAAAATAATGTGACTGCTTGCGGCTATTTTAAGGTTTTTGAAGCGTTGGCGTGCCTTACAGTCGCCTTGAGACGTCTAAACGAATTTTGTGAATATCGCTTTTTGTGGATTGTTTGAATGGTCAGCGAAGTTTTTTTTGTCGCGAAAAATTTCAGAGTCGTTGCAAAAACCGAACGAGATATGTGTGAGTTTGTTCGACAGCATAAACATTTCTTAATTATGCCCATTCAGTCTCTATGAGAAAAAGAGGGCGAAAGCGAATGGGGGCGCGCACATATTTTACACATTTCAAGATGAGCACTTTAACATCCGTTCGGATGGAAAGCGCATTTGAAAATACATGAAACATCTTCTAGAGCAATCGAATCGAATGACAAACTCCGAATATCTCATGTGAACCCCAAAAAAAATGTTGTATCGTCAACGAACAAAAATACTTGTTTCCACTTGGAAGCTAAAAACAGTGAAACCGACGGAACGAAGCTTACGCATACACTTACGGTTTCTTACACCTATTAAAACAGATCAATGATGATTTTCGTCCCCAAATTCGAAGTTTCCTGGTTTTATGTGCCTCGACTGTGGTACTTAGGCCAAATGTCGAAGGTTTTTGTGTGACATCCAAATGCAGAAAAATTACAAAATCGGTGGCTGCGTGGCTGTCACCTCAACGCTGTATTAATGGCCATTTTTGTAACACATTTTGATGTTTAAAGCCGATTTGCTTTGTGCGCTTATTGAGAAGCATTTCACATGAACCCATTGATGGCATATAAAAAGAGTCCCTAATAAACAAAATAAAACATTACAAATGAGGTCGAAACGTTGCCGCTGGAAAATGTTCCGACAAAAAAAATAACAGCGGCGCGAATTCTACTTCCGCAAAATCTCGAGACATTAAAATTTTTTGCACCTCCACCTCCCAAGCTCCGCAGATTCTCGCATATTTCCACTGTTCTCCCAATCATGTCTTTAGGAATTCAAGCAAACCTTTTTCTACTTTTGGCTCATCTTTTTTGAAGGATTTTAGGGTGCTAAGCTGTACAATTTAAAATCTAACAAATTAGACCGAAGTGGTAATTTTCCACGACTGCTCAAAGTACAGCTAAGGTTTCGAACCAAAAGTGACCGGGTAAACTCAGTGTACGGTGTTAACTGATCGGAGAACATTAGTCATCGAACGATGAAGAGATCGAAAACAAAAGCAGAGGGTTTGGGAGGTGGAGCGAACTGCGAGTGAGCTGTGTCATATCGAGTTCGGTAAGCTCGTGAGAATTTAGATATGCTAACACTTCTTCTGAACTGAGCTCACACCAACAGCAGCATACCTACGCCGCAAGCAATAGTGTGCAGGAGAGATGAAAGTCAGCGTTGTGTTAGACACCCACACGTTTTCGGGCTCTTTAAAAGCCCGAGGAGTCATCGAACAGCTACCAGACGATAATCAGCCATGGCCACTCGAACAACCGCAGGAGGCTGCGAGTGAGCTGTGTCATATCGAGTTCGGTAAGCTCGTGAGAATTTAGATATGCTAACACTTCTTCTGAACTGAGCTCACACCAACAGCAGCATACCTACGCCGCAAGCAATAGTGTGCAGGAGAGATGAAAGTCAGCGTTGTGTTAGACACCCACACGTTTTCGGGCTCTTTAAAAGCCCGAGGGCAGCTCACTCAGCTACCAGACGATAATCAGCCATGGCCACTCGAACAACCGCAGGAGGCATTGGGTTTTCCGTTATGCAAAAGGTTTTCATTAATCGTTTCATTGTTCATTTTTATTACTTTATTCATTATTTTCGTAATCACTTCTATTTCTAATGTTCAACTTTGTTTGTAAACAGTGCTACCGATGTTGCTCGGTATCGCAATACCTCCTCCCTTCTAAAACGGCCTTGCGTTTAAGTTTACAACGATACGTTGAATATTTGTTGAATCTTGCTTTGAAATCTGTGTTTCTCCGAAATTTGCGCTTTGCCTTCCCCAATAGGTACTAATTTCCATCCAATATGAACGCCCCATTCAAACGTAGAATTGTTGATAAAGAAACAAACAAAACAATGTAGTAGAACTGACATATGACGGAGAGAGATAATTGGGCTGTTATCATTTCTTTTGCTCTGTTCCACTGTGATAAGTACTTTTACGGATTTCGCAGGCCGTAACACACATTATTCGCGCAATCTGTAAGATACACAAGTATAGGTGAAAAATTGTGAACTATACAGGTAACAACAGGCATAGGACGGCTCGAAACCGATAACAACCAGCTAACTTTATTGACTGATTAGTAAGTTTCAAGATTTTATGCCGGAATAGCTAGGAACTGTATCGCCATCCAATTAAGAACAAGCGATGGGGCCACCGATGGATGAGTGGATTTTCGAATAGAGTACCACCATGATCGTATATGAAGTAAACTGTAAGCAATTAGAAATATTTTCATGCGTTATATGTGACCGCAAAAAGCACCCTTATTGGTCATCGCTATATAAAAACAATATACAATTTTCAATTACAATTTTTATTATAACTGTAGCAAGCGTCGAAATTCAATGAAGACGAGGCGCATGCGCTACTCGAGTGGATCAAGAAGCTGAGCGGTGAGAATATTTCGACTAGTGGTGATCGTGAAAACTTCCTCAACTTGCTCAAAGATGGCACTCTCCTTTGCAAGTAAGTTCCACTTTATAATTCTACTAAATCATTCACCTCATCTGTTTTCTTGCATGAAATATTTTCGTTTTTTTTTTTTAAATCGTACATGCATCTTTCTTTGAATTCGCTGAATTAAGAAGACAACTGCTGTTGCTATACTTTGAGCTATTTAAGTAGTGTCCATCCCAAAACATTTGTCATTATGACGTAAATTTTATGCATGTTCCGTGAATGACTCATGCAAATATTTATAAGATGGAAAGCGGGTTATCTGAATTTTTTATTCGTTCATTAATTGCGCAACGGTTTAATAGAGGAAGTTCGGCCTTAATTTATTATACTGAACACTTCTAATCAATTGATGTGGATTTGTGAGTGATTGTAACAGAGAAAGATGGCTTTCATTAAAGCATCAGTGAATAGTATTATTCCATAACAATTTTTAAAGCTGAATTTCCACATGAAGCCATAGCAAAAGAGAAAGTTCATTCGACGATTATAAGTATATGTCCAGAGCGTTTGGCAACTTTTCAGTAAGCATTTGAATAAATCTGCGAAAGTCGTGCTTGTTTCCCACCTCCGTCACTTTCTCACAACCTTCACCTGTGAATGCAAAAACTTTTATTTCTGCTATAATCTAGATGGTTCATCCTGGGGTTGTTCAGTTGAAATCGAAAACAGCTTCTAGATCTGCAGAGAATTTTCGAAAAACAAATCCATAAGATGAACAGTTACCAATTTCTTACTCGTTACCTAATCATTGGGTCCCAAAATTCGGCACAAAAGAAAGCTGAAACAAAGAAAAGTTCATGCTCGATCTTAAAAAAATCTAGCGCGCTCTGAAAGTTGCACTTCTCTTAGAAAAAAACACTGGGGACATCCTTAGTGAAATAATAAACGTACAATGTGTGGTGCATTCAATGTGAGATTTGAACGGCTAACATGAGTTTAGTAACTATCACTGCGGATGTGCATACTGTTGTCGCTATGCGTTCATTACATGACATCTGCAATTTACGCTTTTTATCGACATAGATCGGCACAAAATTGTTGTGTTCTACTGTGCAATGTTTTTTTTTTTTTTCATAAGTGTTCTCTCTCCATAAAGATGCTAAAAATGAGATGAGAAACTGGCGGATTAGTGAACGAGCAACATAGGACGCTAGTAGGAACAGCTGACTGAGTGAGCAGTCGAACGCTGATTGAGCTAGGCTAAGCTTTTGTTAAACATCGCCTCCCAAAGTTCAAAAGCAACACCTGTTAGACTAGTGTAACAAACAACACAGGCTACCACCCTACGCTTTCGTTTCTCCCATTTGCCATATCAAACGTTTTCACTGAAAACACTCTGCAACAGTCACAGATGCACTCGCTATTTTAATTGAAGGTTTCGTTCGGAATGAATTACGTTCCTTTTAGGCGTTTCATTTTCAATGCATTGTAGTATTTTCAGTTTCTCTGAAAAACGAGTCTTAATTAGACGTCAGGTTTTGCTGCATAGCTAAATATGCCCCTCATTACGCTGTGGCAGCATTAAGCACAACTCTGAATGCGAATTTCCGGAGGACAAATGGGAAAATTTTGGCAAAGTGAGTGAGGAAATTAACGGAAAATGGCGACAACAGCGACAACCACTAGCATCTCGTGAAAGAAACGTTTCATCTCCATCACTTCAGAGTGTGCATCGACAATAATTGTTTGATCGCTGGTCGAGCAAAAACGTAATGCGTAGTCATTTGTTCCTTATCTGGTTTTTTAATAGTTACTGAATGAATTAAGCCCCTTTTAAGAAACAGCAGGAACCTCATATCCCGCCGTCCCCCGACCCCGCTTCCCTTCTTTACTCGTGTACTTCGAGTTACTCCGGGAGTAGCAAATGAGTAGTATTCGGTAAGCGAGGCTCTTAAAATTTTTAAATTTCAAAAAGCTCACGAAACCCGCGAAACCTTTTTGTTCTAAAGGAGATTTGGTATCTTCTACTGAAAATTGAGAAAGGGAAAAGTTTTTAAGAGGGCAGAGATGATGAGGTCATATAAAGACGGTGGTGCTTTCATTTTCCATCGTCATGATTAGGGAGCAGTGTGCGTAAAAGAAATATATTACTTTTTAAAGTTTTGGGAGAATTTGCTTTGTCGCCTCCAACTATATAGAACGGTGCGTCGAAGCCCAACCATTTTCAAGCGGCTGCACCAAATTTCCAAACACAACATACTAGGGTGGTCAGCGACAAAAAGGGTGGCTCGATCATCCGATCGATCTTTCCCGATCAAATTACTGAAGGGCATGTGGTATACTTTACCAAAAAGGGAGAAAAATAATAAGCTGCAAAGCATGCCGGAAGGCACAGCATTCGATAATCCTGACTAAATCGGTGCAATAAATGCCCGAAAACCAAATGGAGAATGCCTAGCCAAGCCCGAAACATTTCTTCTCGACCATTCATTCATCAAACAGCTACTCTCGACGCACACAATGGATGTTTGCCCTGTTCACGAGCTGAAAGCTGTTCGTGCCCACTTCAGTTTTAGCACGCGTTCGCCCAAAATTTCTCCTTTTTCATTTGAAAATCCAAACTCTGAGCATTTTTCAGTGCAAGTTATGGTTGCAAAATCCTACGTTGCGTGGGCTTCAATTTTGGTTCCATGAATCCGATTTGACGGTATATCATCAACCTATCCTTCCAGCCAATTTATTTTCTACACGCTACAACTCATCGAGAATTTGATAAATCGTTCCAAAATTTGTTTAGGGCTCTCGCACTGCTAATAAAGTTCATGCTCGTCAAATTTTTCGCGGCAGCTTTTCTGGTTCATGAATTAAAACTGCCGATAGAAAGACAAAGAGACTGGAGCATACATAATTATGCACACACGTGACGGACTTATACTATGCTTTCGCAATGGCGATTAGCCAAACAAGCATTCTTATCGTTCTGAAGGAATTGCTGTTCAAAGCACTGTAGCAAAACGGCGGGCGTCGTTGCTCTTCAATAATATGTTTGGCAGGAGTATCAATTGTTGTAAAGGTGTAATCGTAGTCATAGGCGGTGAGGTAGCTCTTGGCCCAGCTATGGTCAAAAAACCACCAGGTCCAATCGGATGAGTCTACTCCGTCGCAGTAACTCAAGGAATGACGAACAGCGAGTGTGTAGCAAACGAATCAGTGCTAAGATAGGGGGAGATACTTCAGGATGCGTGCAAGAGAAATTTATGTTCCGTTCTTATTAGAAAAAAGCCGCCTTCGTCTTTTTTTTTTTCACTGAAGAAGCCACTGCTGCTTGTTGTTTTGCAAGAAATTTATTTTCTGCGAGGCTAGTGTTCCTGCTAAAGTTCGACTGCCTGTTGCGTTCATTGTACTCCTGATTGACGGATAGTAAGGAACGGAAAGGTTTGGAGCGGAGGGGGGTGGGGAGAGGGGGAGGAGAGGACCGATGTATACAGTTATAATGATCGACCCTAATTGTGATAATTCACCATGCAGTCCGGAAGAGACCCTCTGAGCAATATGTGAAGGCTCCGAAAGATAGCAAATGCTCCGGTGCATATTCATGCCTGTCAACAGAATAACGATTGCTTATCTATTGGAGAAAATTGCTTGGTACGGAAACATGCGATTGAAACAATAAGAGCAGAAACTTGTCAATATGAAAAGTGCTATGTTAAGAGCATTTGATCCGTTGAGTTTTCCTGTGCATGATTTCGCGCCTTAATTCGAATTTTCTAGAAGTAATTAGGCGGAAATTCTCTATCTGTGCCAATCTCTAAATGAATCTCACCTTAGATAATAAACTGCAGAATGGCAAATGGAATTGAGGCGGGATCTGTGAAGAAGATTCAGAAGCCGATCTCAAACTTCGCCTGCATGGAAAACATAAATGCGTTCGTAAGTGCTGCCAAGAAGTTTGGCGTTCCTACAGAAGAAACTTTCCAATCAGTTGATCTGTTCGAAGGTCGAGACCTCTTCTCCGTCTGCGTTACGCTGCTTTCCCTTGGGCGCATCGTACGTTTGCTTTTTTTCGGTTCTGCATTATTTAATGTCGCATGCATATGTACATATTATTATCTGCACTGACTAATTCTTTCCGAAATTTAGATCTAAAAAGTGCTCGAACAGGAACCGCTATACTGTGAAAGATTCCAGAATCGTCGAGCCGTTGTAGATTTTCTACTATGTTTCCTAGCGGATTTTTATGAGGTGTATTATTTCATGAATTTCATATTTTCCCTAGCATTGTCTTATGTTTCGTTGTTAGTCGAATTAAAGAACAGCGATACGGGTTTCTGAAGTAATCATGGCTCAACGTATCCTTAGTCAGAACAAAACAAAAATAGGCGCAAAAAAACCCTAATATTTTGCAGTGATGGCGTGTAGTAGTGCTAGCGTATTCTGAATAAAATTTCCTTCATGGGGCGAGATCAGATAAATGTTGTGATCAATCTAATGACATTGTCGATTCGAATAATAAGGTATATGGAACTGCTGTGATGAAGAACAACGGTACACGCAACGAAGCGACGTACGGCGTGCTTTCAGTATTTGGAGACTTTTGTACGAGCCTCCAAAATTTCCATTTTTCCGCAGTCCCCTTTTGAAGTAGGAACGTTGAAGCAAGCGATGCGATGGGCACTAGATTTGATAACGTTTTACCGCACAGTTGCACTTGTTTGACATAGAACAGAGGTGCTGTGTGTTTGTTTCTGGTTTGTCTCCAAGTCACAGGCACTATTAGTTAACCGTATTAACAACTAATAACGGTGCTAACGTTATAAGTGGTCATGCCACTGTAGCCAACTCGTTACTAACATGTGTATGGTGTTGCAGTTGGAAAAAGAAGGCAAGCCGAACCCATTCTCTGGTTGATCACCTGCCTCTGCTGTGCCCTCATGTGTGTGTTGTACGTGCAGTGATCGGCTTCATTTCAATTGCGAGTTTCATTTTATTCCACTCATTCTCTCTCTCTTTCTCAATCTCTGTCTTCAATCCAACTGCCGCTATTTACAGATGGAGAAGCAAGGAAAATCGTTTCCAACTGTCGTCAGACAGGACTTCGGCTATAAGATCCCACAGCTGTGAAATGTGCCTTTCCGCTGTTTCTGTATTATTTATTATTTTTATTCATTCTCAATAAATGAAGGCATGTGAGCACAACTGGCTTCGATTACTGAACACCTGAACAGTGCTTCATTGTTGCTTCATGGTCGGGAACATATTCAAATGTGCAAAATTCAATTTATTTCAGCTTTCTGATAACCTGGAGCCGTGAGGGATGTTCAAAACCCAACAAAAAACCAGTCATTTACCATCAAAAACCTGACCATAGCAATGCGCTTGCTAATCGCGCTTTAGAGCATGAGATTCGATCAACGTCGTACTGTTAAAATGTTCGCTTACATTTCAGAAGGCAACACTCTAGACGTTGGTCAGGGTGATCAAAATTAGTGACGATGAGTGAACAGGGCGAGTTCATCGGAAACAACGCGGTTTCGTGCAGCAAAATTCGGTCATTACCCCCAGCCTGATCGATTTCAAATCAAAAAGCACTGGCCTTTCAACGATACTGCTGTTTTAATTAACCCGTTTTTTTCGTAATCTCCAACAACTTTTGTTCTCGTAGTCATTTTTTAAACGTTGTCCAGAATTTGCGCAGCCTTATCGGTTTGGTGTACGAATCCCACGCTTTACAGCGCAGTTTACAGCTAAAGCTTCCTCGTCAACTGTTTGATCAATCACCAAATTTTCTTTGCGCTGAGGTTTTCAGTGATTCAACCGTAACATGGACAGTTGTTACCGCTTTACATGCATCGAATATTTCACCAACATTACTGATTACTCAGGTGGCCGATCGTCACCTGTTCCGTTTGAAATGCGATTTCACGTGAGTTTTCACGCTCACCTTTTTCGCTATCGAGCTGCATACAACATATCATAGGAACTGCCATTTTATGTAATCGTAATGTTTTCTGTAATCTTTCATCGCAATACAATCTTTACGAACATGGCGACCGACGCAGTAGGAGACCGCAATAACTTCTTGAGAGAATGTCTCTGTTCTTCCTTTTTCACAAAATCAGCAATCCAACTGAAGATGTAAGCTCGAATGAGAGTGAGAGAAGGAAAAGCAAATTTCAAGGAATTGAACTTGCGGAACCACTACAGAATAGGTGAGCTAACATGCATCTGAATCGCTCAAATATGTATCAGAACGGAGCTTACGAGTAATTCAGTCAATCAGCATCGAAACGTTTATGTCAAGTGCACTTTTGGAAGTGTGGAATTTCCGAGACGAATAAATTGTTTCGTAAACGTGTATCGAACGGGAGTGCAAGGCCATACCCAAAGAAGTTTAATTGGGTGGCGATGTCCACCTGGAGAGCAAATGAAGTACTTCTTACGATCCGAATGCATAACCAGTAATTGTGTCGGACAAAATACACAAAGGCCTGACTTAATTTCGCAACTTTGGAGAACGATAAGTTGGGTGACCTATGTGACCACAGTAATACTGCCAAGACAGCCAACAATTTCGTTTTCCATATGTCCCATTCCAGTAAACGGTCCTTAAATCTTCGTCAGTCTCTGTTTTCACTAGAAGATCGATAACCCACATTTTGTGCTAGTTTCCGAATTCGAACGAGCACATGCGCCTGTAAGCTAATCCTCTTAACGGAAAGAAACGAGCACTACAACAGTCAACAAATAACAATGCACTCACATGTGCGCCTTGTTCCGTTTAGAACAAAGGCTGTCCTTGTGAGAACAGAATTAGGAATTTCCTCTGATGTTTTCAGCAAACCGATAATGTGTTATTTTGATGGGCCCACGGATGGGATTAGAGCGCATTAGCTAAGGGGTGTTAAATACGACGATGCAACGGAAGACAAAATTTGATTGCGTGCACGTGAATACAGTGTTATTGATTGACAGATAACCAAAAAACGAACTGTGAAAAACTGACTTCACATTTCGCAGCAATTGAAGAGCAAAAGGCGTATTTAGGATGCAAAGGCTAAACGATATAGATGAGAACGTTTACCAACATGCAGTTCACGTTTTCATCAATTAATAACACCTCTCATGATACCGCTCTTCGATGAGCATAATGAGGCAAAACAGAACGGAAGTTTGCCACGGTCCTATTCTCTATGATCATAAACCTCTGTAAGACGCTACGATCTGTATGCATTCGTAGAATTCCTACCACTCCTCTACCCATAAATACTTCTAACGCCTTACTACAACTACTTTAAAAATGCTACCAAAAAAAATTCGCCTACCAACAGTTTCCTGCAGGTTATTTGACCTCTCTGAGCCCAACAATTAATTAAAACTGAAGCAGCCACTCTTACCAGGCTAGAGGAGCTGCTCCGCATCAACAGCTTCTTCTCTCTGTGCCCTATCGAACTCATACATCACGCATGCGTTCGGGCCATGCGCCTCGTTTCTGACTTTCTCATTTTGCCATGCATGCTCCTTTCGACAGTTTTTTTTTTCACCCCTTTGTTTGGTTTCCCTTCTACCTCACTCCGTACAGAACCAGCCTCCCATGTAATTCATGCAAATAATTTTCACACCTCTTACACTCACCACTGAAAGAATAATTAATTGAATTCTGTCAACGTTTACAAAGAATTATCTAGTCATCATACAAACTTCTTGCGACTGATTACTCGCGGGAACCGCTGAATCTGAAGCCCAGCTGATGTTACTTACTATTAGTTTAAACTTTAATCCATACGTAATTCGTTTGAAGGACAGTAATAGAAAAGCCGAGAAAAATCATTTATGAAAACTGAAGCTTATAAAGCAAGAATTTCGCTATGTGTCTGCGGTTAATTCAGGAAGAGTGATTTAATTCTTCATCTATTCCAAAGCCAAGACCATTAAGGTATGCAGAAGAAGGGAGAGGGGAAAGCGCACAACTATGCACTCAGCTGGAGAACAGGAGAGGAGGTTGCTTCCTAAAACAGCCTTATGATCATTGAGCAGCGCCTTTCCTCATTTTATTTCTAGCTTTCCAGTGCTTTGTTTGATTACAAGGCAACTTGCAGCATATGCTTTAAGCACTTCCAATTAAGGCTATCTGTACTAGTCTTTCTGTTCTCCTAAGCAAAATAGAAAGCAATCGGAACATTAAGACGAAATAAATAAAAAGGCATAAAACATGCGATCACGATGAATAAAAATATCTATTAACGAAATCATAGACTTTTTCAGGGTCCGATTAATTTGGGCGAATTGTGAACATAATATAATAACACTAGCCGCTAACATGGCATTGCTATGGAGTTGGAGTTTAATCCACACTCGGACAACCCGAAAAGGAAAAGAACTAGCAACTAAATTAGGCTCAGATTAGCTAAGAAAAAGAAACTAACAGCTCTGAGCTTGTGATAAATTGCGTTGGTCACAATAAGAGGAATTTGAATCACATGTAAGCGTACACAGTTTCGAAGTATAAGATGAGATCTAACTGAAGACGACGATATTTTAGCAATTTCAATATGTTCAGACGAATTGCGCAATTCGGACTGTATGAACCCGGAAACGCTATCTGAAATGTTTTTCTCGTGATCAGAAACGGCCACCACACTGAACAACCATTTTCGAGAAGAGGACCACCGTAGATAATGAAGGCCTTCTTATAATGCTGAATGCAACTATACTGCATTACTCGTAGTTAGCAATCAGCCCACCCTAAACGTTCTATCTGTCACAATTTTCAGGGTCCGATTAATTTGGGCGAATTGTGAACATAATATAATAACACTAGCCGCTAACATGGCATTGCTATGGAGTTGGAGTTTAATCCACACTCGGACAACCCGAAAAGGAAAAGAACTAGCAACTAAATTAGGCTCAGATTAGCTAAGAAAAAGAAACTAACAGCTCTGAGCTTGTGATAAATTGCGTTGGTCACAATAAGAGGAATTTGAATCACATGTAAGCGTACACAGTTTCGAAGTATAAGATGAGATCTAACTGAAGACGACGATATTTTAGCAATTTCAATATGTTCAGACGAATTGCGCAATTCGGACTGTATGAACCCGGAAACGCTATCTGAAATGTTTTTCTCGTGATCAGAAACGGCCACCACACTGAACAACCATTTTCGAGAAGAGGACCACCGTAGATAATGAAGGCCTTCTTATAATGCTGAATGCAACTATACTGCATTACTCGTAGTTAGCAATCAGCCCACCCTAAACGTTCTATCTGTCACAGACAGACAATTAGTCTTCTACGGTAAAAATTCCCTCAACGATCACTCCCAAATTTCGGGTGGAATTGGCACTTAGAATTAAAATGTCGAAGACTTGTAGTGGGCATTTATGGGCTTTATATGCAACAAGCACCATTTGCTCAGGGTCTGCTCGCGTACGAGGGTTCAGCGATTCGGTCCGACCAAACGGCTTCCGCGGCTGCTTGGCGACACCTCATCATTGAACAACAAATAACATTAGGAATTCCGCTTGCGAATGTTCCGTGGTAAGTGGTTGTTTCGTGGACTCTCGCATGCAAACGCTCCTTCTCCGCAAAGTCCGTAATTTTGCTGGACCCGGCCCGAAGCATCCCGATTTTTCTGCGATATGAGAATTAAGGGAAGATGGGATCAACTCTTCCCGCCACTCGTCGAAGTACGGTTTGCAAGTATCATGCTCCTAGGTGCCTTAACTGCACTTGCAAGTCACATTATTCGTGGCGCAATGCGTCTGCGGTTCCTTCCGCTCAACTGCGAACAGGCATATATTTGTACTTTGCACGCACACAACGGCCCACCGCTCAAACCATACGTGTACGAAACAACGATTATCATCACGCGTGTACGCAGCCTTGCAACTGTTACTGAGGTCAAATTACTAGTCATAGTAACGTAATTCTTAAAAAAAAAAAGAACACGACAGCAGAACTAAACGCGGTGAAGTCAGTTATCGATGGTGATCGCTTTAAAAAATCTCTCTCGAATACATCAACGTTCTGATCGCAAGCCTATCTTAATCGCAAATATCTGCGTCGATGTTTTGCAAAACTTTACATTTATTCAAAAAGACAATGAGATTTTCGAATGGAAATGCATTGAGAACCAAGTACTTCTCTGCTGTACATAAAATGACCGATTTAAAAGCCGTACAGAGGTTTGCTTGCTTATTGGCTAAGTTCTTCACTCGCCTATCCCATCGCTGAGTAATAGTGCTCTCCATTATGAAGGGGAAAATAGGAATATTAGTTAAATCCCCGTTCTATCCGGGCTTGCATTTTCCTAAGCTCAGTTTGTGCATATCTGCCGTTCCAGCTTCAAAGGACGTCCACCAAAATTCCTCGCGTTTTTCGGGCGTTCCTTGATTACTTTGTCCATTGCTCTCATTGACGTTCAATAGTTTAACTTAAATAAAAAAAAAAAAAAAAACACGACAGCAGAACTAAACGCGGTGAAGTCAGTTATCGATGGTGATCGCTTTAAAAAATCTCTCTCGAATACATCAACGTTCTGATCGCAAGCCTATCTTAATCGCAAATATCTGCGTCGATGTTTTGCAAAACTTTACATTTATTCAAAAAGACAATGAGATTTTCGAATGGAAATGCATTGAGAACCAAGTACTTCTCTGCTGTACATAAAATGACCGATTTAAAAGCCGTACAGAGGTTTGCTTGCTTATTGGCTAAGTTCTTCACTCACCTATCCCATCGCTGAGTAATAGTGCTCTCCATTATGAAGGGGAAAATAGGAATATTAGTTAAATCCCCGTTCTATCCGGGCTTGCATTTTCCTAAGCTCAGTTTGTGCATATCTGCCGTTCCAGCTTCAAAGGACGTCCACCAAAATTCCTCGCGTTTTTCGGGCGTTCCTTGATTACTTTGTCCATTGCTCTCATTGACGTTCAATAGTTTTTCCTATTGCATTAAACGTTCAGCAGTTTTCTTTATTAGACACGGATAGCCAGCCAAATAATCTTCCACAAGCTTCAGGTACCCCTCGATTTCTTATTCGTTTCGTGAAGTCAGCTTCCGATATCGGGAAGCGAAATTAACGGTACCTCAAAATTTTGTGGTGCATTTACGCGCTCTCCTGAACAGACGGGGTGGGTAAACAGCCACGCACGCGCGCGTACCAGAGAGACAGAGAGAGAGAGCAGGACAGAGACGGAGAGAGAACTCGGCCTTAACGGACAACGCCAAGCCACTAAACCATACAAACGTGGCAATAAATCGAATAATATATATTGAGGAAGCAAGATTTCAAGGTCGAGGTTATGCCCATCTTAAAGAGCATTGGAAGCTCTGTCAGAATCGTTAACAATCTGAGATAAAACCTGACACTTTTATAAGAGGTCAATTTCTCAAAGAATGCGCAATTGGTGAAAACCGAAGGGACTCCAATATGTATTGACCTTTAAGTACATGAATAAACGAGATCTGGAAACTGAGGCTAGATGCACATTATAGAGTACTCAAAGCTCCATCAGATTCCTTAATAAACTGCAGTAAAAACTAGTACTTTTGTTGTAAACCGCGTTATGATTTGTTAGGTGCTTTTCCCATCTGATGCACCCCTTTTAACTCCTCCACTTATTCTCTCATCACCACCTGCATCTGGTCGAGTGTTTAGGTTTTGTGCTATGAATCCACATTCGGCATCAATGGTAATAACGCCGAATTTGCGTCCTCCTCCTCCGCTGTTCGAAACGCCTCTAAGCAGTTGATAATCAGTAACGCCTCATCCTCAGCTGCCACAACCTATCAATGTGTTCCGATTGCAGCTTCTGTCCAGTTGCTAGTTTCGATGGATGAAGGCGTTACTGCAGACTCATATATAGCATATTTCTGCTAAACATGCTCAGATATTTTTTTGCAAAGGGAATTATTGACCTCTCGAACAATCCAACCCAAGAGACATTGTTTGTTCAGAAACGAGGGTTACCTTTCGGAAAAAATCGATTTCTCCGAGATCGATATGCTTTAGACGATTTATGAACACAAAAACGGTAGACGCTGAAACGACATGCTTAGGAAGCATATTCTATATTTTAACGACGCGGAAAGAGAAAGGACTGTGAACTACATTTACGGTTGAGATTACCGAAAACAACAGATGCCTATGAACTCGTGATAAAATACGCAGGCCAGCATAAGGGGAAATTGAAAAACCCATCGTTTTTCATCAATTGCGCATTCTTTGAGAAATTGACCCCTTATAAAAGTGTCAGGTTTTATCTCAGATAGTTAACGTTTCTGACAAAGCTTTCAATGCTCTTTAAGATGGGCATAACCTCGACCTTGAAATCTTGCTTCCTCAACATATATTCTTCGATTTTTTTCCACGTTTGTATGGTTAAGTGGCTCGGCGTTACCCGTTAGGGCCGAGCTCTCTCTCCGTCTCTCTTCTGTACTCTCTCTCCATCTCAGCACTAGTGCACCGTGCTTAGGTCCAACTGTCGAAGTTTAATTAGTCTGGCGGTGTCGCATCTCTCTGCAATAATTTTCTAAGTTGTGCGCCGCTTTTCTTTTTCATTCAGTTGAACTTAGAAGCTTACGTGGAAGTGACGTTCACGCAGTCAAATGCATTCGGGGCGAGCCGTCCCAACTCAGCTTACTTCCTCGATCGTTGCAACTCAAATCGAGTTGGAACGATCGTGAAAGTAAAGGTGTGCGGGAATGTCGTCTCCTCTCTTTTAAAATATGCGATCTTGTTTGTTTCATCAACCGGTGATGACGGTATACGGTGCGTAGATGCCGTTGTCGTGAACGGTTCATTTAATCTATGTTGGGAACTTGAGCAGTTGCAGCAGTTTTGAGTGTATTTCCGTGAATATTATATTCTTACCTCTTGCGCAAATGTCAGCTCGATGGCGTATTAGCTATTATGTTGTGCGGATCTGAGAATTTTATGCCGTTTTTTTAAAAATCCTTGATTAAGGAATGAAAATTTGGTGATAAAAATAGAAGGGAAGCGTGTGAGTTGATTTATTAAAAAGTATGAAAAATTATGAAATTAAGAAAAAATTTAAGAGGGGACGTACATAAAATAAAAGGATTTTAAATTAAAGAAGAGCAAGTATAGATATGAAAGAAAGAAGTGGAGTTTGAAAAAAAAAAAGAGAATGAATGGATATGAGGAATATGAATCTGTAAGTCTATAGAATCCACGTGACAATTATGACAGCAGTCCGATAGCGTTCTCTGAGCCGTTCACTGTAGATTTTTTTTTCGCGATAATCATTAGAGACACGTCGATCTTCAGGTGAAATGAATTACGGCGATCACCAGCAGCAGCAATATTTAATGCAACAAGGACAACGTATTCAAAACCCAAGGATGGTAAACATTTCTTTGTATGTTCTGCATCGCACATTACAATATTTTGTCCGCGTCAGCGAAAATGCGTGCGAATTGTGATGCGAGAATAAGTTGCTCGCAGTGGGAGTGAGTTTTATTCGGCTCTTCTTCATTTACTTCCGTTTTCCTGTTAGAACGTTCTTCTAGGGGCACTCGCTAATTGTTGATGTTATAAATTTAAAAGTATTTTACGCTCTAGGGATCTTTCCCACAGCAGAACTAAAGCTACTTGTTAGTTGCGTATAAATGTGAAGCAAGGAACGGGAAGTGCCAGAAAGGTTTTAAGCCGTCATGATGCACAGTTTGCTCGCTGAAGTGTTTTTCTGAATGTTGACGTGAGAAGAATTTCTCAGTTAGTTTCAGTATCATACGGCATTCACTTCCTCCAGCCCCGTCATATCTTATAACGTCTTTCCTTTCGTGCTTGCATGTCGAAGCGGATATGCAGCAGTAGAAAAAATTGCTGAGTTTGGAGGGGAGGTATCAAATACGGATGTCTTAACGCTCCGATGTAAACGATATCCGGAAGAGATGCAGAATTCCAGCGATAAATCAGCGTAGTCAAATCTTTCGCAGTGAACAAGCTGTTTTTTTTTTTTTTTTGCAATGAACAAGCTGTTTCCCTTTTTCCTTACCGGGTCTGAGCCGTCGATGCCGCAGGCTATTGTCTTCGAATGCTAGCTCATTAACCGTGTCACAACGCTGAGTAGCTAAAAAAAATGGGGCTGTTGTCCTAAGGCTAAACAAATCCTTGCACAGTTGAGCAAGGTACCTATGATTTGCGGCCGAAAGTGGACCTCAGATGCTAGGAGCAGGACAGCAGCGCTGAGGAAAAACACTTCTTCCGGAAGAGAAGAAAAGAAAGAGCTGTCAGAACGCCAGGTTGAGATCGACGATCTCGGGTAAGAGTAAGGAACACCAGACCTGTACCAGCAGACCTGGACGAGAACAAGAAACGCCGGCAATTTTGGTAACTATTAGTTTAAATGATCTGCGTCATGCGTAGCTTGTATCATCTATACAGTGTTCGTTTTTGACGTGTATCTTGTAGGTCCGAGCTCTCCTTGAGCGGTAGCGTTTTCCCGGAGTTCACCAATGGCCATTTCTTGTCCCTACTGCCGATGCTTTGAAGAACTCGCTCATATAAAATAGTGTGTTTTCAGATGCCTGTCCCAGCAAATATGGCCATGCAACGTCAGCAACGGTTTGTATATCATTATTGTTAGTCTAACTGACTGGGGTGGTTTTCTGGACGAAGAATGGATGGCCGAGAATCCCATGATGCAATGTCCCAATTTTACCACATCGTATCGTTCCACAGTGGTTGAGAAATTTCTCGTAAAGGTTGTTAATGCCGATGAATATTTCGCTTCCCGCTACTTTTCATAGGCAGTCTGCACAAAGAAAGCATGCGAGTGTGAATTCTTAGTTGTTAAACTGAAGGTTACGCTTTTTAGAAAGAAGAAATGTGCATTTTGGAGGTTCGCGTTTGCGGAGCGCGACATAGCAATGTTAAATTTGTGTACATGTATGTATCTGCTCACCGGTGTACCTTCAGTACCTTCAATTTGGAAACCACTGGAGCTAAGGTTATGAAGATAGGTACGTATAATCTACAGCGTAGGGTGACCCTCACGATCTTTTTCTTGCTGATTTGTTCACAGGGGAAACAGTTTAGGAGTGTGTAATTAGGGTAATTTGTACTCGGCCGGTCTGAAAAGCAAATAGAAGAAACTTTTGCAGACAGTTAATATGATCGGTCTGGTTGCAGTATGAATAGATCACAGTGTACGTTCCTTTATTGGTTGTCTGTTTATAAAACACCCTAGTCTAATGTATGGGATCGCACCTCATGCACATCCTCCCTTTCTTCTTTGTTACGAAAGTGCCGAAGCAACCGGAACAAGACTGAGGCCGGCAGCGGAACAGAGCACCAGCGCAGCTTACAGTTGAGTAGCCAAGCGCAAACGGCCCGTTCTCGCTTACAGTGCAGACCGCAGCGTTATACTTCTCGATTTGTGTGAATTTTGCCCATTATTCTGAGGCCAAATTTTGTCGCTTTTTCTGTACTTGCTCATCTTTTCTTTGTTGCTGCGTTCCTTTCGTGTCACATGTGAGTGTAGTCCCTTGCAGTTCTCGACATTTCAGCTTCTTAAATTTCTGGAACCATGCAGCGAAATCCTTTAATAGCGGAAGTGACTCTCAGATAAACATTTTTAGTTCACAAATATATAAATGTGTTTAGGGTGCCGCGCCCAATTGCAAAGGTATAGAAGGGATGAATACTTATGACCTGTACAGTTATGAGGAGAATCCGTTTCGTTTTCCTTTACTTTGCACTATTTGCGTTTACTGGGATCGTAATCCTTGAAGCTTTTCTTCATGGATCACTAAACGCAAAGCGGATCACATCGCCAACTCTCCATCTCTCTTCCTACCTCCCCTTCGGTTCCGTCACTTGTTCGCTTGTCGTGCAAAATCAAAAGAAATTTCATGAATTGCACTGCTCTTCCTGTTTCGAGAATGGAAGAGAGGAGGTTATCGTGCGTAACGCGGCTGTGTTCAGGTACAGTATGGCGATGATTCAGCCCGGACAACAGCCGATGCAAATTGGGCCTAACCAGTACGTTCAGGCCGCGCAAATGCAACCAAGGTAAGCAACATTTTTGCCGATCGCTTGTTAGATCTGCGTGTATCAATTAAAAGCGGAAAGAACTGCAAAACTAATTCTATTCTTTTATGTCTTACATTGCACGAAAATTCCGCGTTCTTTTGTCCTGTTCATGTTGCGTCGTTTACTTCTTAACGTAAGAGCACTCAAAGTTACGATCCTTACCATTTTGTGTTTCATTTAAATTAAACTCGTCGATACTATGAGGTATTAAAGCACGGATCGGCAACCTTGTTCGTCGTCTGTCAAGCTATATGCTTGGGATCATATCGTAGACCTGAACTCATGTGAACGTATGTGAGCACAAATTTTTGCTTAATCACTTTATCGATCTGAATATTTTTTACGTACTTTTGTTTTTTCTTCTTGCCTGTGCAGTCTGCACGCATTTTTTTCAAGGGTCGTCGACCGAATCTAAACGTTTATATACACTTATTGTAAATAGAGAGACGAACTGCTCATTGCTTGTGTTTCGGCGCATAGTTGAATGTGCAAAAAAAGTGAAAATAAATTCGTAAATCATTCGCCAGAATAATAAAAGCTTATCTAAAGGGTAGTTTCAAGAGCTCCTTGCGCTGAGACGATGAACTATTCTATGCTGAAAATCGAAAATAATGCAAAAAAAAAAAATTTTTTTTGCCTTCGCTAAAGATTATCTACAAGCCTCTCAGATTTTCATCCTGGTATTCAGAGAATAATTTTTACGCTCTTCCAGTATATTTTCTCGTACGAAGAGTGTTTTCATCAGAATGGCGAAAAGTTTTAGTCAGGATTCCAACTTGCAGCCTGAAACAAGGAATTTTAGAGGCAGCAGCAGCAAATTGGGTTTTTGAAAATCTTGATTAGAACGAACAAAGCGGATGGAAAAATGTGAAATTTAAGCGAAGCAAGTCGAAAATTTTTGAGTTGATGCTGTTGAAGCGAGTCGAAAGCTTTCTGAGTTGACATAATTGAAGCGAAGCGAGTGGAAAATTTTCAAATCAAGACGAGCAGAATGCCAAAAATTTCCAAGTTAAGGTGATGAGTTGAAAATTTTTGATTTAAGACGAGCGAAACGAGCGGGAAATTTTCGCTAACGTAAACATGCCGAAGATTTGGAAGAGGTCTGGTGGGTATCACATCGTTGTTGCTTTGCGCAACTCCTTAAAAATTCGTTGCTTGTTATTGGTAAAGGCTCGTAGACCGGATTTTTATGAAAGCAGCCGAGGGGTCGGGAGTGATATTTTGCTGTCCGCTGCACTAAAAAGTATATTCTAAAGATTGTAAATGTTCCAGTAAAGATTTTATCAGACCATTTTATGCTGGTGTTGTTTCTGTCAAATTGATGGTTTTTCGGGTTCTTTTTTTGTTCGTGGTCGACGCCCCTCATCTCCCCCCACCCCTTAGGTAGTTGTTGTGATGCGGGCGTTAAACTTTGGAAATCGTATTTGTAAGTTAAGGTTTCCGTTTTTTGCAGCTGTCGTCTCAGCAAGGTCATATCATAATCACGGCGATGTCCTAATGCTCCAACATGAATCGTGCAGCGTTGTTGTGAGGATGTTGAGACTATGTGTATAAGTTTACCAAAAAAAGGCTTCCGCTGTCGGACGCTTTTTCGTTCTCAAAATATGAGCAATGAGCATCGTCGATAGCCACAAATAAGAAGGCAGTTGGGCATGTTGTTTTGTTTTGTTTTTGTAAAGTGGTTTACTTGTTTGTGAAGGGCGCCCATTTCTATAAACGACGCGTTGTCGCGGCTTCCTCCAGAGGTGCAGCAAGTGGCGCAGCAACAGATAAACGCGGAACCGAATCCGGAGCGCAAGAAACAGATCGCACTCAACATCATTCAGACTCATCGCATGCGCGTCAGTTGACCATGCCTTATGTGAACCTCGTATTTCATTAATAATCTCAAAGCGTGTTATCGCTGATCAGATAACATTTCTCAATTTCGAAATATCGTTAGCGTTTATCTTCAGGCCTTGACTTCGGACACTGAGAACTGTAGCCTTTTAGCTGGCCGGAGGAGAGAACTTAGTTGACTGAGGCGAGAGGTGTCTGTAAAGAGGGAGGGGTTCAGTTCGCGGAGAGGCTGGTTTTGTGGAGTATTCATTGATTTCTCATCAATAGAGGAGGAATTTAGCTTGACGGGGAGATTGCATTTAGGGTAACTGCTAAACGCGTTTTGAATGATTGTCGTAAATGTATTTTTTCCCCGTCTTAATTGTAAGCGATTAAATTTGAAGTCGTAGCCAAGTGATTTTTTCATACTTACTTATGAAAGTAAGTTCAATAAGTTCATACTTCAAAGTAAGTTCATACTTATGAACAGGTTTGGCTTTGAACTTATTTTTTGAATATCCTGATTCACTTCGAAGGAGGCATCCTGCTTTGTTGTTTCGAATCCGTCCTCTGTTTAATAATTAGTGTGCATTTGATTAGCGGAAAAGTATCCTTGTGGGCAGCATTTATGTTTTAGTAATTCAGCTATGTTTCAGATACCACAGAGTTATCAGAATTCGGGTCCTATGAGCGGATCGGCAGTGATGGTAAATATGGGTGGAAGTCAGCAAGTGGGTATGACGTCAGGTACGCCTTATTTATTGCTACATTCGTTTTCGTTCACGTTTCATTCCAAGAAAGCGCGACATCTCGATAACCTTTAGGTCAATTTTTCTAGTTGAATCTTAGACACTATAGGAATGGGTTTAAGCTTTTCTTCAGAAAGGGTTTCATTGAATGAATTTGATGTAACTTTTGGAAGAGAAGATGAAGCGTGGGTGTCTCATTGACATTTTACGATTACGTATTGCTAGTCAAAATGAATACTGGCACATCACTAGATCAGTCGTAAAATTCTGTAACAACTTCGAATTTATATGCGTTATAATGCCTGCATTATTAAATAAGGTCTCCTTCACTTTAAGGGAATATCAGTGGCGGACAGATAATCCGAATGAGTACTTCTCAAGGCGGGCCCATGCCTCAGGGACCTATTTACTCGGCTCAAGGTCCTGTTATGCAGGGCGGCATGACTCAAATGCCGTCTGGACAGGTCGCTATGCAGTATGTGTTTTTGGCTTGCCATATTTGTAACCTTTTCGTGCTTACTCGTTTTATCATGTTTTCATTTGTGTTTATCACATTTTTATAGAAGCCGTCGGATTTATAGCGCTTTGATCCCGAGAAGAATTTTTATCGAATTTATAAATTTCCTTATGATGCTTCCACGGTGAAACGGCAGCAGGTTTTCTCCGCGGCATTGAAATGGAACATTGGAGGAGTGGGAGGGGAAGGAGAGGAGAGGAGAGGAGGAAGGGGAGCTGTGGAAAGAGGGAATGAATACAGTTTTTTGATTACAGCTTAGCGGTAATTCAAATGCTATATTATCATGTATTTTATCTTGGAACATTTTTATTTTCCTTCGCATGGCAGCTGCGTTTTTTTTCACGTCCAGTGATATGTGGGAAAGTTTTTTTAAAACTGAGGCTGAGTATTCTTCGTGGCAATTTTGTGAGGAGTAAAAAAACCCGTTTTAAAAATTGAGTTCATTCCCTTTATTGATTGTTCTATGGCCACGTATGTTATAATAAAAACTTGCCCAGACCCATTTTTCGTTCAGTTTCAATATTTCCTCAAAAAAAAAAAATTGCACGGCTGACCACGGACGCATCCCAGTTACGCAGAAAATGCCACTCATATCTTACACTGTTACGACGTTTTTCTGCTTCGGTGCTGGTCGCATCATATTGTGAAGGTAAACCTTGGTTATCTTATATGTATTAAGGGAAATTTTGCATTATGCTCAAAGAATGCACTTTTTTCTTATGTGTGCCAATGCTGAGATTCGTATAGGAGAGTGGCAAGTCATGCGTATCTTCAAAGTGGAGTACCAACCGCGGGGCATATGCTACAGCAGTTCCCAACCTCTCAGGAGCAACAGCCAGCTAGTGGTGCGACTCTCCCAAATTACAATTCCCCACAGTCGCTCGTCATTCAGCAGCCATCGTCGGTCGGTCCGTCCATGCAGCAGAGTACTCTGCAGCAGAAAGGCCCGAACAGTGTACCGTCTGCTGTTTACCAACATCACCCGCATGGCACGTCCTTTCTTTTTTATATCTTTTTCTTCACGATCTATTTTACGAGAAGAGAACATAATGGGTGCCGTCAAAAGCATGAGCAGAGCGGCAAATAATGATATTTACGAAACCTGTAAAGTCTCACAACGCTTAGTTGTCATCAGAGCGCGGCGGTAAAGGGCGTAATAAAATTCTCATAAGGAAATTTTCGCCTCCTAAAAGTTAGAAGTGTGTGTCGAAAGGGAGAGACGGAGTAACCATTTTGTCCTCAGAAATTTGTTCTAGCGGTTAACAGAGTGGTTCATGGTGGTTCTTTTTGTTTAGCTTTTCTGAATTATCGCTTCGTAAACGCATGTGGGAATATGGAACAAGTAATTTTTCTTATCCTGATATAAACTTGTCTATTGTGGTCAGCTAATATCAACCGTTTGTAGTCAAAGTATGTCTCTGTCTGTGCTTTATACCGATCCTTCAAATATCCTGGCGACTATCATAGTGGTTCTGGCAAACCCTGGAAATTAGCTGTCGTATTGCTACATCAAGAAGTGAAATGAAGGTGTCTTGAAGCTATTTGATCGCCTTTAGATGGAATGACGAGCTCTCAAAATATGGCAAATAACGAAGCCGAGAAGACATCCGAGGAGCCACTCTACAGTCAAAAGCTGGAACAGCTCAAAGCTTACCAAGACCAAATTCGACGAATAATTGAAAGAAATCGGTACAATTTTCTGTTGCAGCGTTTGCTTTCTTGCATTTTTACCTTTTTTTTGAATAAAAAGCTATGCGGTCGACACCGATCAAGCGAGGCAGTCAGTCTACATGGGGAATTTGAAGAGCGAAATACTTTTAGTTCTGTCAGCTTGATTGTTTTGGAACTGCCATAAAGGGAACTCGAATATGGAGGTTTTCATCGTCAATTTTTATGGAAGGTTTAAGAAAAGCCCTAATTGATAAAGTCCCATATTATGCATATTTTTTTGCTCATGAAAAATTTTCTAGGTTGGATGGCCAACAACCCAAACCGAAGTATGAAAGACTTATAGAGATCATGGAAAGTCGTCGGTTTGTTTGATTATTCTTTTGTGCTTGCGTTGTACAGAAACAATTAGCACGTTGGATGCATACCGCCTTATGTTCTGTTTGCAAGCCTGCGCGTTTGGAGAACTTTATTTACTGATTCTGCACCCCTCTCATGCGCTGCCTTTCGGGTATTTGGATTCCAGTCACGAGTATTAGGTTCTTGTATCAGAGCGACTAAATTCTTGCCTGAATATTCTCGTCGAGACCGCCTGATTTCGAAATGGTATGGAAAATGGAAGAGGCAGTACAACTTAGAGGGGTCGGGGAAACTTGTTCGCTAAAAAACACCGTTTAGAAGGTGGTTGCTTGATTTTGAAAGTGATTTGGCATGAGATCATTTACGGTGACGTCGATGATATAGGAGAGGGGAAAGAGGAAAGTCTCAGTAGTTTTTGTTTTTATCCGCAGTTTGTGCACTCTGAAGGCTTTATTTTGCACAGGTGGCCCTTTTTTTTTTGATTGGAGGGAGAACGACTTTGGCTGTCAAGTTCACTGCGTCTCATGGGCAAGCACTGTTTCTGTGCCGACGTATGTGACAGGCATCCTGATCTTTCGTATCAAATGAATGCTCGCTGAACTTGATTCGGGCCTTAGAAATGCCATTTCTTAAAAAGTTTTTGTAGGGCAATTTTAGAATTCACCGGCGATCCTAGCCGCTAGGAGATCATCCGATTCGTTACGCAAAAATGCCGCTTCTTACATCATACATGAAATTTCTGTAGGGAATGGAACGTCCTGGGAGTGAATTCCAAATCTGGATATGGGGCGTTCACGGTGAATCGCACATTGCTTCTCTCCGACCATCCTCATGCGATTAGATGGGCGAAGTTGAAGGTGGGGAAAGAGTGGAAAACCAGCGAATTGCAAATGTTACGTTATTGACGAAATAAATCGGAAAAATCAGCATTAAGAGTCCTCACTAGGGACTGGTGTTCCATACAGTTTGTGGGTGCCAAAATATCGCTATCCTAACTCTGTCTCGTCACTAATTCGTTTCATTTAAGGGTTTTTGCCAAGAAAATCCCTAGAGTCAGAAGGCCTTGCGTTTTTTTGCACGCCCTATGAAGTCGTAATACGTAGTCGAAAAGAAATTAAGTCAGAGATGGAATGAGCAGTAACATTTTTCTTTTGACCGACGCTGTCAACGTGTCACTTAATAGGAAAGTAGATCTGAATCTAATGGAGAAGTTGATCGTGAGCGTTAAATCGACTGTGGAACGGAGTTCGGTTTGCTATCCTCTGTTAGAGATCATGCGCACGGATCCGTGCAATCTCCTTGCCGACGCTTTCAAGGCATCAGCTCCAGATCCTTGGGCCGATTTCAGGCAATATTCAATAAAGTGAGTCCTGATAGATATTGTTGTTTGGATTTGCAAGTTGTTTTATTCAGTTTTAATAACCGATGTTTTCGGTGCTTTGAGATTTCTTGAAAAGAGATGAAGCGCTTGATTGGTAACGTTGCTTCTGCAGAGTCACAGTTTTTTTTTCATTAATTGACGATAATATCGTTTTTTCTCGAACAGAGCAGCAAATAATGATATTTACGAAACCTGTAAAGTCTCACAACGCTTAGTTGTCATCAGAGCGCGGCGGTAAAGGGCGTAATAAAATTCTCATAAGGAAATTTTCGCCTCCTAAAAGTTAGAAGTGTGTGTCGAAAGGGAGAGACGGAGTAACCATTTTGTCCTCAGAAATTTGTTCTAGCGGTTAACAGAGTGGTTCATGGTGGTTCTTTTTGTTTAGCTTTTCTGAATTATCGCTTCGTAAACGCATGTGGGAATATGGAACAAGTAATTTTTCTTATCCTAATATAAACTTGTCTATTGTGGTCAGCTAATATCAACCGTTTGTAGTCAAAGTATGTCTCTGTCTGTGCTTTATACCGATCCTTCAAATATCCTGGCGACTATCATAGTGGTTCTGGCAAACCCTGGAAATTAGCTGTCGTATTGCTACATCAAGAAGTGAAATGAAGGTGTCTTGAAGCTATTTGATCGCCTTTAGATGGAATGACGAGCTCTCAAAATATGGCAAATAACGAAGCCGAGAAGACATCCGAGGAGCCACTCTACAGTCAAAAGCTGGAACAGCTCAAAGCTTACCAAGACCAAATTCGACGAATAATTGAAAGAAATCGGTACAATTTTCTGTTGCAGCGTTTGCTTTCTTGCATTTTTACCTTTTTTTGAATAAAAAGCTATGCGATCGACACCGATCAAGCGAGGCAGTCAGTCTACATGGGGAATTTGAAGAGCGAAATACTTTTAGTTCTGTCAGCTTGATTGTTTTGGAACTGCCATAAAGGGAACTCGAATATGGAGGTTTTCATCGTCAATTTTTATGGAAGGTTTAAGAAAAGCCCTAATTGATAAAGTCCCATATTATGCATATTTTTTTGCTCATGAAAAATTTTCTAGGTTGGATGGCCAACAACCCAAACCGAAGTATGAAAGACTTATAGAGATCATGGAAAGTCGTCGGTTTGTTTGATTATTCTTTTGTGCTTGCGTTGTACAGAAACAATTAGCACGTTGGATGCATACCGCCTTATGTTCTGTTTGCAAGCCTGCGCGTTTGGAGAACTTTATTTACTGATTCTGCACCCCTCTCATGCGCTGCCTTTCGGGTATTTGGATTCCAGTCACGAGTATTAGGTTCTTGTATCAGAGCGACTAAATTCTTGCCTGAATATTCTCGTCGAGACCGCCTGATTTCGAAATGGTATGGAAAATGGAAGAGGCAGTACAACTTAGAGGGGTCGGGGAAACTTGTTCGCTAAAAAACACCGTTTAGAAGGTGGTTGCTTGATTTTGAAAGTGATTTGGCATGAGATCATTTACGGTGACGTCGATGATATAGGAGAGGGGAAAGAGGAAAGTCTCAGTAGTTTTTGTTTTTATCCGCAGTTTGTGCACTCTGAAGGCTTTATTTTGCACAGGTGGCCCTTTTTTTTTGATTGGAGGGAGAACGACTTTGGCTGTCAAGTTCACTGCGTCTCATGGGCAAGCACTGTTTCTGTGCCGACGTATGTGACAGGCATCCTGATCTTTCGTATCAAATGAATGCTCGCTGAACTTGATTCGGGCCTTAGAAATGCCATTTCTTAAAAAGTTTTTGTAGGGCAATTTTAGAATTCACCGGCGATCCTAGCCGCTAGGAGATCATCCGATTCGTTACGCAAAAATGCCGCTTCTTACATCATACATGAAATTTCTGTAGGGAATGGAACGTCCTGGGAGTGAATTCCAAATCTGGATATGGGGCGTTCACGGTGAATCGCACATTGCTTCTCTCCGACCATCCTCATGCGATTAGATGGGCGAAGTTGAAGGTGGGGAAAGAGTGGAAAACCAGCGAATTGCAAATGTTACGTTATTGACGAAATAAATCGGAAAAATCAGCATTAAGAGTCCTCACTAGGGACTGGTGTTCCATACAGTTTGTGGGTGCCAAAATATCGCTATCCTAACTCTGTCTCGTCACTAATTCGTTTCATTTAAGGGTTTTTGCCAAGAAAATCCCTAGAGTCAGAAGGCCTTGCGTTTTTTTGCACGCCCTATGAAGTCGTAATACGTAGTCGAAAAGAAATTAAGTCAGAGATGGAATGAGCAGTAACATTTTTCTTTTGACCGACGCTGTCAACGTGTCACTTAATAGGAAAGTAGATCTGAATCTAATGGAGAAGTTGATCGTGAGCGTTAAATCGACTGTGGAACGGAGTTCGGTTTGCTATCCTCTGTTAGAGATCATGCGCACGGATCCGTGCAATCTCCTTGCCGACGCTTTCAAGGCATCAGCTCCAGATCCTTGGGCCGATTTCAGGCAATATTCAATAAAGTGAGTCCTGATAGATATTGTTGTTTGGATTTGCAAGTTGTTTTATTCAGTTTTAATAACCGATGTTTTCGGTGCTTTGAGATTTCTTGAAAAGAGATGAAGCGCTTGATTGGTAACGTTGCTTCTGCAGAGTCACAGTTTTTTTTTTTCATTAATTGACGATAATATCGTTTTTTCTTTCTTTTTTTTTATTGCGGGAAACTTTCCGTTTGTAAACGTTTTTCCAAACGAGCGCTTCCTAGGATTTGCTTAAATTAAACTAAAATACCGAGTACATGTTGTATTTCTCCATTTCCAGTAGATGTTATGTAACGGGGGTGGTGTAGGATGAATAATAAATCGTGGTCATTCTACCGTAGATTCGTTTTTACGCGGATGCGTAAATGCGCTCTTGCGTGCGTGTGGTGCGATGCAGCATATGCATTTATGTATGGTGTGGTGTCTGTGTGTCTGTGTATGTCTTTATTGTGTACGTTAGAGAGGGTCTTCCAAAATATGAAATTTCAGTTTCACCCATCTGTTGTATGATGGCTGCCCTGATTTTATTCACTGGTTTGTTAGTCCGTTTAAGTCAGATTGGTTAGGTGCAATCATGACTTCACCAAAGATGTTTAAACTGTAGTCTTCAAAAAATAGAACCTTTAAAGCAAGGCTAGCACGGTCGGTTTATTAGATAAGCACAAAAATGCATCAGTGATCGCATGAAAACTTCGTATGCGTTATTAGCCCTTTACAGTCGAGGGGCATTGCGCGTCCTGGGTGTTTTAGGAAATAGAAAAAGTGTGCATGCATTTAGCATAGAAATGTAAAGGGCATTATAAAAGCATAGACGTGTAGCATATGTGTGCTTAAAAGATAGAAAAAAGTACATGTATACGCATGTTTTAATGTACACACGGATATATATGTAATATTTTGATAAATGTATGTGTATGTTATAAATGGATATATATTTGCATGTGCACGTATACATTATGTACATATATATACATATATATATATTTTTTTGCAATAATGGAGTTGTTCTTCTAAGAGTCCCGGATGAGGTCCTCTCATTAACGAGAGAGAGCAGCAGTTCCTCGCCACAGAAAAGGCATGCTTCACTCGGTGGGCCTGCGTCGAAGCGAATCAAGAAAGAGGATGTTCCACCAGTTGCTGTCTCTGCCGACTTCCATAGCGGTTTGCTCGTTCTTAACAGTTTGGTCATTCGCAAGGCAAGGTGGCAGTCACTTGCCTTTTTTTTTGGTTTTAGGAAGTGTACACGGGGAAAGAGGAGAAGAACGGTTTTCTTTGGAGCCAGAACCTCATTATCTCCTTTTAAGAGTCAATGGGAGGAAAGCTTGGATGTTTTAGCGACTTTCCGAATTTTAAAAGGAAAGAGCATAAATTTCACTTCACATCCGCTCTCTGAGCGTTCAGTACCAAGTGACTTGGTGGAAAGTGCTGTCTAGGTAACCATTTGATTGTAAAATACTTCCTTCTCATGTGCTTTCGGTGGTTTAGTTGTGTTGTTTTGTGGCGATGTGAAGTGAGGTCGTTCAGAAAAGATGCTTCCCATACCCGAGAAGCGTGTTGTGGTTGAGTGCAAGGATGGTTCTCAAATTGAATTGTCGCAAGAAGCATCGGAACAGTTGAGCAGTGCTCGATTCAGGTATTTTTAAAGTGAATTTTACCCTATGTCATTTCCTTTCCAGACTAGTCCCTTAGTCCCTTTAACAGTTTCCAGCTCGTTATTTGTTGTGATTCAAGTGTGGGGAATAGAGTCTAAACGTTTAAAATTTTTTGTTTCTTTTCTAGGTAGCAGCTCCTGAATCATTTTTTTAAACCGTTTTTGTACTACTGTTGCACGAGGGCAGTTTTTAGAAAACAGAAAGAAATGGAATACTGAAGATGATATGGTTTTAGAAAGTGGAGAATTTGCATAATTTAACAGTCATCGCGTGAAACTAATTTTTTACATTGAGTGATTTGGCTAGGAGTGTTACGTTTCAGATTCGACACAGACATTCTTCCGATTTCAAGCGAATGCGTCGAGGTTCAGGTGCTTATCGAAAATGATTCGGTGAGCGAACTACATTTCAGTTTTATTGCTCACATTAGGCCATAAAACCTTTGCAGCAGATTGTTAAGGAAACACTTGCAACCTTACGAGCAAATTGCTATACTCCTTCTTCGCGTGCTCGATCAAAGTTTTGGTTGATGCATATTTGGAAAACGCTTACTGTTGTTATCTCTGCTGTACCTACAGAACGGTTCAGACATGAGTGGAATTGATTGTGGCCAACAGTAAACCTCTGAAACGCATGCTTTGATTTACAATGGAATCAGTGGAATCAGCTAGAAAGATATCGATCTCTTTTCAATACAATATGTGGTCACGAATGTAGCTGATTCTGCTACCTGTGAGTCGTGGATGCACGTTTGTATGTCGCTTATTGTTGCTGCTTCAGCCTGTAAGCCGTTGTTGAGTAAACAAGTAGATGAGACGGAGTCGTGAGGAGGTTACGAATATTGCGTTACTTGTAGTTGCTGGTGCCGCCGCTTCGTCTAGTGGTGCCAGTGAACTATCCAGAGAATGGAGCATCGATCTGGAAAGATCAGTGGTCATTCGGTGGTCACTCACTCAACGACGTGAACGTGCAGTTCGAGAAGCGACTTGCGATGACTACCAACTGTGGCTCCATCTCGGAGATTATCAACGCATGGCGTATCGCCTCCGAGCACGCTATTCGCATCAGTGGTAAATAATGGATCTCGGGTATGTTTGAGCGCAGTTTTTTGCGATACTTTGACATATGTGCTTTGGAGGTGGATATAGTTAGTTATGCTGGCGTAAGCAGCGGCCTGAAAACAACATTCTAGTTTAGTTTTGTCGCATTTACGGCTGTGGGATAACGAAAATCAGGCTGCTTTGATGAGATTCTTTTCTTTGAGGCTTTCATTTTTTAAACTGTTCATAGCGTTTTGAGTTCTGGTCCCGGTCCTGAAATTTTGATACTTTTATAAGAATTGTTGGTTGTGCGACAAGTTTTGTTACACTCCGACGATTAGAGCGCAGATGTTGGGGCGCAAACTGTTCATTTAAATGTGCTTTGCTTTTTTTAGTGATGGAGTTTTGTAGGTTAGCCAGAGTAAGCGGTAACCAGGAAGGATGGATGTGGGCATTCGTTTTTAAGCGTATTTGCGAAGAAAGCTTTTTTATCATTTTGAGTTGATGCATTGTTGTCAGAACAGACCCGACGCAGTGGCGAGGTGGAGAGGTCCGGGGGTTTCTTAAGGGGAATAGAGAAATGTATTAATCAGTTATCAAAGTTTCAAAGCAAACGATACAATTTGAAAAACACAGTCACCTATGCGTGTAGCTTTAAAAAAATCTTCAGAGTTTGTAGTATAACGCGTGACACACCATTTTCAATAGACAGTGAGAACAACCTAACAATAAAGCGTCGCATTATTTGGGGGGGGGGGGGGGGGGCGATGGAGTTACTTTTGAGCATGATTTCCTGTCGTAGGCGATATCTCTCCTAACAAAAATGGTCGCGCGCCTTTGCATCTCTTGGCAACCTGTCCAGTTGCTTTCTTCAAAGGCCGTTCGTGAATACGAAGTTAGAAGGCTTCCTGCAGAAATATTTCTGAAAAGAAGAATCCAACTCGCAGTGGGCCGGAGCTTTACACGATAGAAGGATTTTGATGACAGCTCGCTTCTGTGGTTCCTGTGGTTCTGAAATTTGGAACTTAAGTTCCGCACCAATTCATCACTGGTGAAGGTGCTGGAAAATGAGAGGGAAACTACTTTCCCCTTTGTCAGCGTGACGATGAGAGTAAGTTTTAGCACACTGTCGCTCTCTGCTTCATGTTTAACCGAATCTCGTCCCTGTATCCAACCCTACTTTTTGTCGTAAAAGGGCTGCTAGTGCATCAAGGATCGCAGAAAGAGGGGCAAACTGTCCTGATGTCCGGCGGGGAGGGGGGGGGTGAGAGAAAGTCGGGATTTTGAGGGTGATTCAGAACTGCGCTGACAAAGGTGGAGTGACTGATGGTGTAGAAATTGTAAGTTTTAAGTATTTCGTTGTGAAGTGAAAACACAGTCAAACTGTAATATTAAATAGATTCCCGGTTTGGCTTGAACAGTGCAGCCCGTGAATTCGCTGCCCCTCCTTCGGGCAGGACAATGAGTTTGCCTTCCCCACTGACAAGTCAAACGTGGTGACAGGTTTTCCTCCCCGCGAGATTAAAAGCGCTTAGCAAGTTCAGAACTTGTTTTCCTAAGAGGAATTAAAAAATTCATAACTCTAGGGAGGGAGGAGTTCTTTGGTGTAGTGAACCGTGTGGGATGGAAAAAATGATTTAACTCTGCATACGTATTCTGTGAGCACCGGTGATCTCTTCCGCTGACCTCTGTCCTTTCCAGCCTCCAACTATCATAAAATTATTAAGATCCGGCAAGGCTACTTAATACGATTGTTGCTTCGGAGTTTGGTAGAGGGAGCCCGAAGTACGGTGCCCCCTGAAGTCAAATCGCTTGGAGGCCTCCGACGTGAAGTGTGAGGTGGTACCCGATTGACGGTCCCTAGATAGCGTACAGCCTAAGATCAAGATCCGAAGGTAACACAACTCTATACGATCTATCCTAGACCCACTCTTTGAGCTTCATTCGCACACATGTGTGGAAGTCCCATGAATCCATGAAAATTCATAGGACTGCGCAGCGACACAATAGAGTGCATTCGTCGCTGCAAGATTCTTTGAGGAAATTACTGAATCAGCAGTCTTTTTCCAAGGATAAGGACAGATGCGGATGTTAATCCCAAGTTTCGACCTTAATCTCGTCGCTATGGACGCGACAATGCGATCATGAATAAAAATCCGAAATATTTAATTAAGACAGGTCCCAAAGGCGCATGGAAAGATCGGCGACGACAAAGCCTACGATCTCGACCTCACCTCATGCCTGAAGGAAGCAGGCAGGAAGAGAGCTCCAGCCACTACCCCCATTCTAAGTTTATACCACCACTGCACTAGTACTGCTACTGTCATTGCGTTGTCAACATAGCTCTTGCAAATTGCACACCCCCCCCCCCCCCCCTTTTCTTTTTTCTATAGACTTCAACGACTTCGTAAATTTACGTTAAAGAAATAGCACTGCACACGTTTAAGAAAAATGCTTTTCAACCAAACATGCCATCATATCACTTTTGGCATGACTTCTTTGCTATTCTCTGCCAGAGAAACAGCACAGATGCCGTATTCTATCTTTTAATTCCATTTTGGCAAGAACACTTTTTCATATCCTAGTTCAATACAGCATAGTTCACAAGGCAAATTGCGATACTAACGATATTTACTATACACTTCTTAAGGACGAGAATTATGTTGTACTGTACTGTGAAAATGTACGTTACAAATGCTTTTTGGCACAACATACCAGCACTTCTGGCATGGTGAAATCACTGTTCATAACCATTGCCACCTCAACTGGGAAGAAGCTGCACAAATGAAAACATTTCGGTGAGGCCGTATCTTTCGAGAAGTTGGTTATATGCTTTCTATAAATTTGACTTTCAAATCCCGCGCTAACTCATTACAGCAGGACAGAAGCGCGAAAAGAGAGGAATGGCAGTCGACCGCTCTCCTTAAACAATATGGAAGTGAGGAGAATGGGATGGGAGAACTAATTTAGCATCATATCCTTCGCCTCCAAGCGCATTTCCTTGTAACAGTTTCGCATACTTTAGTTTTCTTTAAAGCTGTTCAGAGTGATGACGTCCTGGTAGTTTCTATTTAGGCCATGCCCTCATCGAGCGCTATTCCACAGTATCAAAAGGTGGTGCAGTATTTCTAACGTCCCTGTAGATATCTTGTCACTCGCCTCCTACTCAGCAAATGCACGTTGTTGTTCTACCGCGTTTGGACGTTTTAACATCCTTACTGGTCGCTCTTGCTACGGCAAAATTTCACTCCTCAACCATGCCCACGCATGACTGTTTTGACCAGTTCCGGAACGCCTGTTGGTCAGCCTGCTGGCGATCCGTCGGGTAAGCGGCCGGGAATCGAACCCAGGTCTTCCCGCATACGAAGCGGGAGCTCTACCACTGGGCTACTACCATCCCTAACCGTGGAAATAACCTCCAAAAAAGGGCTACTCAATGACCAGCAAAAGCTAGAAGCACCAAAAAAAATCGTTTTAAAACGAATGATCTTTTCTTGAAAATATTTCATTTCAATCTTCCCAATGCGTGTTGATGAATCAAGACAGCCTCAAAACCCTGAAATTTGCGGGTGGCTCCCATCGCCCCGGGGATAAGAAATGCTCATGTGTGACCCCACGCATGCTTCCCGGCGCCTATAGCCTTCGTTATGCAATGCGTTCCCATCGTCCATAATGTCATTCACTGATGCCAGAATGAAAATAAGGCGCGAAGGTCGAGGCGCGGAAATATCGTATCGCAGTTCGAAGGAAGGCAATTGAGTGAAAAGACATCCGACGGCACACAGACAAAATTTCAGACATACCTGAGTAATGGGCAACGTCGGAGCAGCAGAAGCGGTGACACTAGACAACGCAGTTGGCAGCGGTTGTTTAGCCTTGTCCTTATTCATTGCATAGTCACCCGAATCGAAGAATTTCTACAAACAGCTCTGTGTCAAAACTGTTGTTGTACACTGTGGAATGGCATACTTGAGCCTGCCTCTTCCACCCCTCCCCTTTTTCCCTCCCCCCCCCCCTCAACTTGAAAGAGGTGGCTGCAAGCGGTAAGCTGATACCGAAATGAGGTTGCAACCGACTCTGCAAAAGTGTAAAAAGATGAACAAAGGGGGGAAGGATTAATGGAAAAGGAATACAGAATCATGAAAGCGATGCAGCTGGAAGTTCAAAGCTTTGAAAGTGGGCGAACAGTGGGAGGAGGAGGGGAGGGGAGAGAGAGAAGATTGCAAGCACATGTTAGTGGTGCGACAACGTTACGCATTACACTTTTACAAGTGCACACTATCCGTTCGGTAACGCGGAAGTGGTCAATGTGTTCTACTGCATCGCTGCTGTGCTTTAGTTGGTTAACTCAAGTTCACCGTACGGTACAATAACCACAAGCGAAAATTTCAGGTGGAAAAAAAAACCACCTGGCTATGCTAACGAAAACTGATAAGGTGAACGATGAAACGCGCGTCCCTCAAGAGCACGGAAAGCGAAGGAGATTATATATAGACCGTCGCACTGTTCTGGTCTACGTCACACTAACCAAAAAATAAATAAACTGTTAGCGCTCTCAACTTTCAGCTCTTTACAACAAAGAATTTGCGACCTTTGTGGATTTTGGTAACGAAAAGTTCGAACAAATTCTATTGCTAAAATTTCTTTTTGTTTTTGGTCATCGTGCTTTTTCAGAATGTATAAAGTAGCTTCGATTTTCCTGCGCTGCTTTTTGTTCCAATACGGTGCTCCAAACAAAGCACCGGAGACTGGAGTACGCATCAGAATGAGCTTAATTTGAATCCTTCCTCCCATCCACCCCTTTGCTGGAGTTATTTATAGTAAACCTCACACCAGACCACGAGCTGAAAAGCAGGAAAAGACAGGCACTTATATATAAAGACAAACTTAAATGCTGAACCAGAACTGGCTTTGCTCATAACCAAAATAAATAGAAATTCCAGTTTGAATGTTGCAAAGCCCGCATTGGCGTCTTCCTCCGCAATGTTAAAAAAATCCTAATGATATATTATTTAAAGATCAAATTTTGCGCGAAGCGAAAATATCTTAAACTATGAAAGCAACTCACGATAAACTTTTTTTGTTCGGAAGCGCCAAACGCTTTTACATGATTTTCCTTGAAAACTTTCTAAATCTTCTGTTTTTAGTGCTGGCAGACCTAGCGGTTGCGTCATTTCCCAAAATGCCGGAGGCAGCAATGCTTCCTACGTTTGGTCTTGCGGAATTTTTATTGAGGATGCTACAAACAAGCAAGGAACAACTTACTCGTTGCTGCTGCAGTTTCTTCTGGAGGAAAGATGTTTGCGGTTTCGGAGGTAGTCTTCCGTTAGCAGCGAGCTTGTTCATGAGCAACTGCTCCTGCTGTTTCTCGACACTTAGCCCCTCGGCAGCCAGCTGCTCGGCTCCTTTTAGATCCTCACG
>JPKZ01000263.1:128409-141845 GCA_000803305.1 Toxocara canis | reverse complement strand
TATATATATATATATATATATATATATATATATATATATATATATATATATATATATATATATATATATATATATATATATATATATATATATATATATATATATATATATATATATATATATATATATATATATATATATATATATATATATATATATATATATATATATATACATACCAAGTATTGCCAAGTAAAAGCTGCATACGATGAAGATGTAGCAAGTGGTATGCCCATTCCCGGAGCACTTGTTCGTCTTCGCAAATGCATGCATTTTTTGCATTGTACGAGTTTAGTATCTCAGATTTACCTAGTGCCTTGGCGAAAAACAAAAAATACGTAATCGCCAAATTACGCTGCATTTGGTCAGGCTCCATTCTGCTAACCAATTAATGGCTGCAACACCAACGAATAACGGGGATTTTTTCGCCTCTGTGCCACACCGAATCCGTTTCCTTTACGCCAGCCACTTTCGTCGCTGCACTCTAATCGACTCTATGCCCAAAATATTGAAGTAAAACTCCTTTCTGTATTTAACATGACGATCACTCATCTTCCCGTCAACACCTATAAACCTTTACAGAAAATGCCACAATCGGCTCGAGTCTGCTCCGAGCTCCGGGGAGGATGGACATCCTAGACCCAGCCAATGTTCCGGCCTTTGCCAGAACCTGATTCCCATGAGCAACTGCTCCTGCTGTTTCTCGACACTTAGCCCCTCGGCAGCCAGCTGCTCGGCTCCTTTTAGATCCTCACGTACTTCTCCTCTCATCACCTCTCAATATAACCTCTATCATCAATGCAGTCAACGCACACGCTAAATACAGTCTCAGAGAGTTCAACGAAGTGCCGCGAAACAGCATAAAAAGTAATGCTGTACAGTCTGTTAATCAGTCATGAGGTATACGCAGTGTAAATAACACGTACACACGCGTCAATCTGATTTAGTATTCGTACGCTTTTCAGCGTATGCTCGCGGGAACGAATATTGGTATTCACACTAGCGTGGTGTGGAGACCTTGACTGCATACGGAAATCGAGGAGGAATAAACAAAATGGCACAAAAAGAGAGAAGCCAAATTGTGTAGACAGCGACAGCAAGGGCCAAATCTCGCTGCAATGAAAACATTCAGACGAAGCGGTGTGTAATGTTTTGTATTCATGGTGCCTCTCAGCCTAAGCGCTTCTATTGCCTGATGCTATTCCTCATCCCTGATTCCATCAGTCGGTGATAACCACGTAATGAAAATTTCAACTTCGCGCAACACACACACTTATTCCTTCCATCATACGCTTCTTCAACCGCCTCAAACTATTCATACGACCTTATTCGTTGGTCTTTTGGGATCGGAAAATCACTCAAAAATCTGATAGGAATGGATGTAAAGACCGCTTCAGAAAAAGGATGGCACAAAACACTAACTGCTATTAGAAAACGGTGTAAAAAGCGCTTACTTCAACCTCAACTCTTTTCACAATCACTGAATGCTTCACAGTCAAAGTATTCACAATCTCGACCTAATCTGCTCCAGAATCATACATTCCTTAGAAGCGCACGGTGCCTGCTAGAGAAAAAGTATCACCAACAGTCCTTATGAAAGCAACAGCCTTCTGCAGTGGACAATTTGCAATGGGAGGCAAAAATAACCTCACCCGTAACAGCAAGAGTGCAAATAAAGTGCGCCAACTTCAAATAGTGCCAATATAGCGAACCAACCAAAAAGAATCACAGGATCTTTCTTGTTAACTTGAACATATTATGTACATATATATATGTATACATATATACATATATATATAAATATATAGACATAGATATATATACATACAAATATGTATGTATAATGTTCTCTGGAATTTTTCCGAGGTGGGAAAAATCACGAATCCGGAGTCGAGGGACCTTCAGGAACATATATGTCATCTTATTTTCATGGCAACGGAGAAATCTGTCTCCAGCGGAGTTTTCACTTTAGTGTGTCCGATATCGTCCGTTGCCTAGCCGTTCCTATCAGTAACGATTCCTGTAATATCGAAACAAAAACGGATGCCCTAATTGTCAAAAATTGGGACAAATGGAGAATGTTCAGAGGAACAAGCACGGAGCGAGGAGGAGGAGGATCGCTGCATAGTCTGCGCCTTTCCGGAAGCACGTTAAAACAAACAGGAAGCAGAAACTGAGAAACGCAACAAAAGGAAACGGTGGTTTTGATTCACATGAATTATTTGCGGTTATTTACAAATTCTAGGATTTAGGGGCTAGCAATTCTCAAGAAAAATTACCTACAACGTGAAATTTTGGGCGTTTCAAGATCTACAGTACGGGATGTTACGACTTCTGTGAGTGATTTCCATCCTACGTTGGAAGGGTATACAGTAAATGGCAACCCCTCTTGCTCACATGGTCCGGGAAAATGACAGACCCTTCGCAGCTGGTTCTGCAAATTCATGTAAATAACAAATGGAAAGCGAAAGGTAGCATGCGAAGAGTCCTGAAGCAATCACTGACCATTATACAAGCGCGGGGTCCCCAAACAGTCACTGGCCCTATACAGGCGAGGGATCCCCGAGCAATCACTGGCCCACATCCTCAGCGCCGGCGCATCCTTCGTATAGTTTAAGAATTCGTGTCCTCTTCCTCTTCAGCCTCCTTCCTTGCCAGCGTACGGCTTGAGCTGTTTTCGGCCCAAAAGTAAATGAGATGTATGAATTTTTGACCCAAGAATAGTGATTCGAAAATTTCGGTCCGAAATAGTGGTCAGCAAAAACACTTTAGCTTTGGAGGAGGGGAGGGGGAAAGCCAGCGAGTGATTGCGGCATTCCGTTCTTTTGACCGTCTGATACAAATAAATTTTAAAATATTCTTTTCCAGGAAGTTTATCACAGGCAATGTACACCATCCAGTAAGCATAGAGATCAGCTCAGAAAAGCTCGAGTAACTTTCTTACGCAATCCACTAGTTTACAAAATCCAAGTGCACAGGAACAGCGTGCCTGGAGATCATATATTTCAGTGGCGTAGCGTGAAATAAGAGGTGATTTTAGACTCAACAGGTTCTGCTTCCCCCTTCATTTAAGCAACTGAGTCTGTGGGCGCAACAACCTACAGATTTTAAAACGAGTGTTTGAAGGACAAGGATCTTCAATGGGGTGAGACTGCCAGAGATTACAGGATACTAATGCGCGAGATCAAAGGACGAAATCTGTAGCACCAGATACGCCTATAATCATACTGAAGAAGCCTAGATGGAATTCATCCCTGCGTCTAGATGGACGAACGGATGAAATTCGGCTCTAAAAAAATAAACTGCACGGTAAGGAGCCAACCAAGAAATTCCGAATTCTTTTGCTGGGAAACACAATAAGCGCGCTGCAACACATGAAAATACTATTAGGAAAGCAAAACGCGGCCGAGATCGAAATTTTTCAGCTTGTTTGCTCAAGTGGAGGTGATCGAGTGGAACCAAGAAATGAAGATACTTGAAATGTTGATCGGAAAATGTCACCAAATGTTAAAAAATTCAACTAGTGTCGAAGGAAGTAGCTTGAAGAGGCTCTCGATCGACTGAGATTACCTAGGCGGAGGAGGCGTGGAGGGGAGGGGGGAGAGAGGGGTGTGTGAGAGGACAGTATGAGGGACTGGGACGAAAGAGATATGGATGCCAGATTTTTTTAATACAAATCCGAGTAATCTACAGAGTAAAAACGACACTGTCATATCGCAATTTTTCAGATGAAAAGTTGTCTTAACAAACCCTCACCCCGAAACATGCAAAAAATTCAACAGTAGTTGTTTTATGCAGACCAGCAAACGTACTTTTATCATCCTGTTACTTTGCAACTGTCTGTGGTTGGCTACAAAGTCCGACAGCAATATCTGCTGCTGCAAACAACTCAATTTCATCAAAAACGATCTTAAGCCGCGAGAGGGCGAAAGAATTTTGGACTTTCCCCACAGTTTTTAGGTTTCTGAGATTATCATGCCTACTTGTCCAAAGAGTTTTTACTGTTCCGATCACCGAATACAAGTGTGGAGTTTGGCCGATATGTGGATTGCCTTTTTTTTTCAAATTTCGTAAAAAACGATCGACTGAAAAGTTTCGACATGGTTCTTCGACAAAGGCGACCATGCTTTTTTGTCACAGTGGGTTGCGGTTATACGGAAATGCAGACATAACTGGTAATCCTGTTTGAGACGACTACCAACCCATTTCCTTTTTTCCACAATAGAAGACAATGGTACAAAATGTACCTTACCTTCTGGCGAATCCCGTAATGATGAATTATCCTCTCCGATTTCCGACCTCCATTACCTTGCCTCAAACTGAAAACGGCCGGCTCTTGTCTAACCCATAAATGGCAAAGGAAAAAACAGCTATGGTTAAACATGTGGTTAAACATGTATTTAAGTGAGGGCTTGAAACTGATCTCGACCAATAACTTGGGTCAGGACGCCAAAAAAGCTCTCTATATTTTTCCAGGAGTCTTAGCAAGTTGAAAGTACGAGACGTGCTATATGCATAACTATATGGCATTCTAACTAAATTTTCGATCTGCTATGGCCCCATCTATTTGCCAAGTTTCTAAGCCAAATCAGGTGATGTGACGTTTACAGCACTGAACAGATATGTTGCTTTCTTAAAAAAACTGAAAAAAACAGGTGGGAAAAATAAGCCGTTTTGTAGATGCACGTTTGGAATTACCTGATACCAGGTTCTTACGACAGTGTCTTCCGCCAGTATTTCGATCGACCATTTTACTGCTGCATTCACCAGTGTCCGAAAATTCTCAAGAGAAGTCAAATAAATGTTCGTTTCACAAGGTCTCATCTAAATGGAAAACCAGTGGACCGAATCGATGTTTCTTGGGCTAAGTCGCAGGCCGAAGATCCGCGGCGGATGCGGCCGGCTTCCGCTAAGTACAGGATTGGAGCGAGGAACTCCAAGAACTAGAACCCCTTCGCCACCCCACCCCCTCCTTGGGTCACGGGCTTCCCGGCAATCCACCCCCTCCCCTCCCAAAATAAAAGTTTAAAGATTTCCTTTCCTCCGAGTGCAGTTACTTAGTCGCACGAACGCATAAACAGCTAATCCAGTGATGTCATGAATGCAGCATCTGTTTCAGCGTAATGGCCCAGTTTAGGCACACCTCCCTCAATAAAGGAGTCTTAAAAGGCGCTGATCTTGACGGCTCGTTCCATTCGCTCACTGAGCAGCATCAAGTACGGAACCATGATCATCCTCTCAGAGAAGCAAGGAGAAGCCGTCGTGCCTCTTGGCTAAACCAGCAAAAAATCTTTGGCAATTTTTCAGGAATGCAGACACTGCGATTAGGTGACGAAAATTTCCAGTCCGTGATATAGGTAGGAATGGAAAGAGACCAACCCTGGTCCGCGCGCGTGCAGTTTTAAAATGGTCGCCGACTATCACCAGCGAAAAACGCTTCAAGAATAGCAGTCACATACTGTATGATACATTCCAGAAGATTACATAATTCTCGCAGCTCTCTTCACATGCTACATGCGCGTGTGCTGTTGTTTGCGTACACTGCAGTTGTCTCTCATGCCGCCTTCTACGCATCCACATGGCACCCAGCCTGCTTCTTTTACCGCTGTTATGAAGAGGACGAAATTAATAGGGAACGAAGGAAGCAACCAACTACCGTTCAACGGCTATGGAGGTGCACCGTTGCTTAATGGATGTCTCTGTGTTCTTCTTGCAAAACCGTGAACACCTGCGGCTCCCGACGCGGTTGATTAGAATACTGAACACGGAACAGGGCCGATCTTACTAGTGCCACCATTCCACATTTTTTTCTACATTGTTATCGAGAATATTTTTGAAGACGACGATGACAGTTCAACTAGAAGGTCAGATGTTACTCTAGTCCAACTAACCGACACTTCGGTTGGTGTTATCACCGCTTTTGGCCAGCCTAGTTTTCCACCATGGCCATCGCAAAGACCCTCACCCACTATTTTCAAGGTCCCTTTCAAAGATATAGCTCTCAGGAACCGGTTCGAATGATCGTATAGCCAAAATCGTCCGTTCGAACACTTCAACGGACAGTAACGCCCCGTCACAATCTCTTTAGTGAACTGGCGATCCGCTGTGCGAACAAGGAATGACATGAGCTTAATTGATGCCGAAGACATAGCGATCCTCAAACTAAGGAATGCATGAGTATAAACAACCTCATTACCCCTCCCTCTCTCCCCCCACCCCCCTCACCGCTCTGTTCAACCATCGTTTTCATATCCTCCTCACCTGCCACATCACTTCCTTTCATCACACTACAGAACATCAAGCTCTGTCTGTTTCAACGTCTATCTACTTACTTCAGAAATCAGCGAAGTAAGAAGTCTCCCAGATATCCCTAATCCGAATATCGCCTTTGTAACTTAGACAGTGGCAATATGGATGGAACTGAATTTTCATCGGCATTAAACATTGTATATTTTGGCCTGGTCGACATACTGGTTTCGGATGACCTTCCGCTGTCCCCGTTCGCCAAAACTTGACGTTTTCTCCGTACCGCATCGCTCGTTATAGAGCTATCAAAGCATTGCTTTAGGGCTTTTTCCGTAAAATCCTATGTCTGTTACATATTTGTAAAACACCATGTACATCTTTTGAAGAAACATCGGGCCTAACCGAACTTCCCGCTGAGATCAATCTACCTATCACACGCTGTGTCTTGCGGAGATTCCAATTCTCCCAAGACATTAGAACCTTATTTTAGCAACCGACAATACTAGTGTCGCTTTCGTAAACTGTTCCTTCTGAATCACCTGATCAGACGGTAGTCCAGTCGCAAGTGGCGCTCAAGCATCTTAGATCTTGTTTTCTGAACACCTGAAACGTTCGCCAGTGTGCAATTTGCTTTTGCATTCTCGAAAATAAACTTCTTGAAGCGCTCATGTATACTTTTTTAAAGAAAGACTCTGACATGATCCAAATTTGAATATGCCAAGTTAAGACAATGGTTTCGGTGTTGCTTAAATGTTTGGAGAAGTTTACTCCTTTCATCAACTAACAGCGCAGGCCCATTGTTTACCATAATTACATTATAAGATGTAAAGCACGAGCGCGCCGTACGATACATCCATCCAACACAAAGCGCTCCCTAGTGCAATCTCCTCCCTTACGCAACTCGTAAGGCAATTAACAGATTCTATCCTAACCTCAAATGTTAAACCCTTCCCTCGGTTCAGAAAGCGTTTACCGCTTAGTCGAGACTCTTCAAACCCGATGTTTTTATAACATATCCCGAGCTGCTTCACGGGCCGGTCGTTACAGACGACCATAACAAGTCACAAACTTTTGACTATTTTTATTCAAACCGTTTTTCTAAGTTCGCCGCTCATCCCTCTTCGATGATGGACCTTAGAACAAACATTACCACTGAGGACATCGAATTTGCTATAACAAAAAACCGTCGGAAACTGTCTGCTATTTCTTTCAAAAAATCTACCGTTCTTCATTGCATCCCTCATTTGATTTCGAAAATCAGCGCCTTATTTCGTTTCTACTGCCATCACCACACTATTTAATAAATCTTTGCACTCCGAATCAGTCGGTCGCATTTCTGGAATTTTTCACACGTTACACGATTTTCAAAAGGGCTAAAAACGCATGAAATGTCATTGCGAAGTGTCGTCCGCTTGCTTTTGAGGCATCGTAAGTCGTTTTCGAAAGTCTTATTTCTACGCCTATTATATGCCCGCTTTTTAATAACGCCTTACCCCATAATCAGTCCTCGCATTCTCGCACACAGGTGCATCACTTCTCACTGTCTCGTATCGTTTTGTAACCGGACGAAGAGGTTTCGCTGTAACGCGTTCATGGGTTGCATTTATAGCGATTAAAGCCCTTGATTTAGTGCCAATTCGTTTCCTCGTAACACGGAATCGCTGCTGTGGTAATTTCGGTCCAGAGAGCTATTAAGACAGGCAGGGCACTCCTGACAGGCTTAGATGAGAAAATTTCGGGTGGAAACAGGCGCTGCCTTTTGTGCTGAATTCCAAGAAGTATATAACGTTCCCCAGGGGGCATTTTTGGCACATATATTTGTATACATTACATATGTATATATATATATGCATATATGTGTATATATATGCATATGTATATATATTATATATGTGTATTGGGCGGGCAGCAGCTCAGTGGTAAAGCTCCCGCTTCGTATGCGGGAAAACCTGGGTTCGATTCCCGGCTGCTTACCCGACGGATCGGCAGTACAATGACCAGCAGGCGTTCCGAAGCCGGTCAAAAAAATGGATACTGAAGAAGCCTAGATGGAATTCATCCCTGCGTCTAGATGGACGAACGGATGAAATTCGGCTCTAAAAAAATAAACTGCACGGTAAGGAGCCAACCAAGAAATTCCGAATTCTTTTGCTGGGAAACACAATAAGCGCGCTGCAACACATGAAAATACTATTAGGAAAGCAAAACGCGGCCGAGATCGAAATTTTTCAGCTTGTTTGCTCAAGTGGAGGTGATCGAGTGGAACCAAGAAATGAAGATACTTGAAATGTTGATCGGAAAATGTCACCAAATGTTAAAAAATTCAACTAGTGTCGAAGGAAGTAGCTTGAAGAGGCTCTCGATCGACTGAGATTACCTAGGCGGAGGAGGCGTGGAGGGGAGGGGAGAGAGAGGGGTGTGTGAGAGGACAGTATGAGGGACTGGGACGAAAGAGATATGGATGCCAGATTTTTTTAATACAAATCCGAGTAATCTACAGAGTAAAAACGACACTGTCATATCGCAATTTTTCAGATGAAAAGTTGTCTTAACAAACCCTCACCCCGAAACATGCAAAAAATTCAACAGTAGTTGTTTTATGCAGACCAGCAAACGTACTTTTATCATCCTGTTACTTTGCAACTGTCTGTGGTTGGCTACAAAGTCCGACAGCAATATCTGCTGCTGCAAACAACTCAATTTCATCAAAAACGATCTTAAGCCGCGAGAGGGCGAAAGAATTTTGGACTTTCCCCACAGTTTTTAGGTTTCTGAGATTATCATGCCTACTTGTCCAAAGAGTTTTTACTGTTCCGATCACCGAATACAAGTGTGGAGTTTGGCCGATATGTGGATTGCCTTTTTTTTTCAAATTTCGTAAAAAACGATCGACTGAAAAGTTTCGACATGGTTCTTCGACAAAGGCGACCATGCTTTTTTGTCACAGTGGGTTGCGGTTATACGGAAATGCAGACATAACTGGTAATCCTGTTTGAGACGACTACCAACCCATTTCCTTTTTTCCACAATAGAAGACAATGGTACAAAATGTACCTTACCTTCTGGCGAATCCCGTAATGATGAATTATCCTCTCCGATTTCCGACCTCCATTACCTTGCCTCAAACTGAAAACGGCCGGCTCTTGTCTAACCCATAAATGGCAAAGGAAAAAACAGCTATGGTTAAACATGTGGTTAAACATGTATTTAAGTGAGGGCTTGAAACTGATCTCGACCAATAACTTGGGTCAGGACGCCAAAAAAGCTCTCTATATTTTTCCAGGAGTCTTAGCAAGTTGAAAGTACGAGACGTGCTATATGCATAACTATATGGCATTCTAACTAAATTTTCGATCTGCTATGGCCCCATCTATTTGCCAAGTTTCTAAGCCAAATCAGGTGATGTGACGTTTACAGCACTGAACAGATATGTTGCTTTCTTAAAAAAACTGAAAAAACAGGTGGGAAAAATAAGCCGTTTTGTAGATGCACGTTTGGAATTACCTGATACCAGGTTCTTACGACAGTGTCTTCCGCCAGTATTTCGATCGACCATTTTACTGCTGCATTCACCAGTGTCCGAAAATTCTCAAGAGAAGTCAAATAAATGTTCGTTTCACAAGGTCTCATCTAAATGGAAAACCAGTGGACCGAATCGATGTTTCTTGGGCTAAGTCGCAGGCCGAAGATCCGCGGCGGATGCGGCCGGCTTCCGCTAAGTACAGGATTGGAGCGAGGAACTCCAAGAACTAGAACCCCTTCGCCACCCCACCCCCTCCTTGGGTCACGGGCTTCCCGGCAATCCACCCCCTCCCCTCCCAAAATAAAAGTTTAAAGATTTCCTTTCCTCCGAGTGCAGTTACTTAGTCGCACGAACGCATAAACAGCTAATCCAGTGATGTCATGAATGCAGCATCTGTTTCAGCGTAATGGCCCAGTTTAGGCACACCTCCCTCAATAAAGGAGTCTTAAAAGGCGCTGATCTTGACGGCTCGTTCCATTCGCTCACTGAGCAGCATCAAGTACGGAACCATGATCATCCTCTCAGAGAAGCAAGGAGAAGCCGTCGTGCCTCTTGGCTAAACCAGCAAAAAATCTTTGGCAATTTTTCAGGAATGCAGACACTGCGATTAGGTGACGAAAATTTCCAGTCCGTGATATAGGTAGGAATGGAAAGAGACCAACCCTGGTCCGCGCGCGTGCAGTTTTAAAATGGTCGCCGACTATCACCAGCGAAAAACGCTTCAAGAATAGCAGTCACATACTGTATGATACATTCCAGAAGATTACATAATTCTCGCAGCTCTCTTCACATGCTACATGCGCGTGTGCTGTTGTTTGCGTACACTGCAGTTGTCTCTCATGCCGCCTTCTACGCATCCACATGGCACCCAGCCTGCTTCTTTTACCGCTGTTATGAAGAGGACGAAATTAATAGGGAACGAAGGAAGCAACCAACTACCGTTCAACGGCTATGGAGGTGCACCGTTGCTTAATGGATGTCTCTGTGTTCTTCTTGCAAAACCGTGAACACCTGCGGCTCCCGACGCGGTTGATTAGAATACTGAACACGGAACAGGGCCGATCTTACTAGTGCCACCATTCCACATTTTTTTCTACATTGTTATCGAGAATATTTTTGAAGACGACGATGACAGTTCAACTAGAAGGTCAGATGTTACTCTAGTCCAACTAACCGACACTTCGGTTGGTGTTATCACCGCTTTTGGCCAGCCTAGTTTTCCACCATGGCCATCGCAAAGACCCTCACCCACTATTTTCAAGGTCCCTTTCAAAGATATAGCTCTCAGGAACCGGTTCGAATGATCGTATAGCCAAAATCGTCCGTTCGAACACTTCAACGGACAGTAACGCCCCGTCACAATCTCTTTAGTGAACTGGCGATCCGCTGTGCGAACAAGGAATGACATGAGCTTAATTGATGCCGAAGACATAGCGATCCTCAAACTAAGGAATGCATGAGTATAAACAACCTCATTACCCCTCCCTCTCTCCCCCCACCCCCCTCACCGCTCTGTTCAACCATCGTTTTCATATCCTCCTCACCTGCCACATCACTTCCTTTCATCACACTACAGAACATCAAGCTCTGTCTGTTTCAACGTCTATCTACTTACTTCAGAAATCAGCGAAGTAAGAAGTCTCCCAGATATCCCTAATCCGAATATCGCCTTTGTAACTTAGACAGTGGCAATATGGATGGAACTGAATTTTCATCGGCATTAAACATTGTATATTTTGGCCTGGTCGACATACTGGTTTCGGATGACCTTCCGCTGTCCCCGTTCGCCAAAACTTGACGTTTTCTCCGTACCGCATCGCTCGTTATAGAGCTATCAAAGCATTGCTTTAGGGCTTTTTCCGTAAAATCCTATGTCTGTTACATATTTGTAAAACACCATGTACATCTTTTGAAGAAACATCGGGCCTAACCGAACTTCCCGCTGAGATCAATCTACCTATCACACGCTGTGTCTTGCGGAGATTCCAATTCTCCCAAGACATTAGAACCTTATTTTAGCAACCGACAATACTAGTGTCGCTTTCGTAAACTGTTCTTTCTGAATCACCTGATCAGACGGTAGTCCAGTCGCAAGTGGCGCTCAAGCATCTTAGATCTTGTTTTCTGAACACCTGAAACGTTCGCCAGTGTGCAATTTGCTTTTGCATTCTCGAAAATAAACTTCTTGAAGCGCTCATGTATACTTTTTTAAAGAAAGACTCTGACATGATCCAAATTTGAATATGCCAAGTTAAGACAATGGTTTCGGTGTTGCTTAAATGTTTGGAGAAGTTTACTCCTTTCATCAACTAACAGCGCAGGCCCATTGTTTACCATAATTACATTATAAGATGTAAAGCACGAGCGCGCCGTACGATACATCCATCCAACACAAAGCGCTCCCTAGTGCAATCTCCTCCCTTACGCAACTCGTAAGGCAATTAACAGATTCTATCCTAACCTCAAATGTTAAACCCTTCCCTCGGTTCAGAAAGCGTTTACCGCTTAGTCGAGACTCTTCAAACCCGATGTTTTTATAACATATCCCGAGCTGCTTCACGGGCCGGTCGTTACAGACGACCATAACAAGTCACAAACTTTTGACTATTTTTATTCAAACCGTTTTTCTAAGTTCGCCGCTCATCCCTCTTCGATGATGGACCTTAGAACAAACATTACCACTGAGGACATCGAATTTGCTATAACAAAAAACCGTCGGAAACTGTCTGCTATTTCTTTCAAAAAATCTACCGTTCTTCATTGCATCCCTCATTTGATTTCGAAAATCAGCGCCTTATTTCGTTTCTACTGCCATCACCACACTATTTAATAAATCTTTGCACTCCGAATCAGTCGGTCGCTGGAATGGAATTTTTCACACGTTACACGATTTTCAAAAGGGTTAAAAACGCATGAAATGTCATTGCGAAGTGTCGTCCGCTTGCTTGCATCGTAAGGTAAGTCGTTTTCGAAAGTCTTATTTCTACGCCTATTATATGCCCGCTTTTTAATAACGCCTTACCCCATAATCAGTCCTCGCATTCTCGCACACAGGTGCATCACTTCTCACTGTCTCGTATCGTTTTGTAACCGGACGAAGAGGTTTCGCTGTAACGCGTTCATGGGTTGCATTTATAGCGATTAAAGCTCTTGATTTAGTGCCAATTCGTTTCCTCGTAACACGGAATCGCTGCTGTGGTAATTTCGGTCCAGAGAGCTATTAAGACAGGCAGGGCACTCCTGACAGGCTTAGATGAGAAAATTTCGGGTGGAAACAGGCGCTGCCTTTTGTGCTGAATTCCAAGAAGTATATAACGTTCCCCAGGGGGCATTTTTGGCACATATATTTGTATACATTACATATGTATATATATATATGCATATATGTGTATATATATGCATATGTATATATATTATATATGTGTATTGGGCGGGCAGCAGCTCAGTGGTAAAGCTCCCGCTTCGTATGCGGGAAAACCTGGGTTCGATTCCCGGCTGCTTACCCGACGGATCGGCAGTACAATGACCAGCAGGCGTTCCGAAGCCGGTCAAAAAAATCATGCGTGGGCATGGTAGTCAGCTGCATCGCTACGGGAATCGATGAAATTACAGCTGCCTCTGCATCCCTTTGCATACATGTACATTATATATATATATATATATATAT
>JPKZ01000263.1:95636-116400 GCA_000803305.1 Toxocara canis | reverse complement strand
GGGGGGGGGAGGGCTGGGCGTAGACAACTACAAGAACATATAGTTCACAAGAGAACCACGTTTTGTTGCGCGTGCCATCATAACTGGCAAGTTGACGTGCAAAATTTTTCGTAGAGATTGTTCAAATCTCGAAAAGCGTTCTTTCGCATCATCGAAAGGACATACAGGAAAATTTTTTTCAGTAACAAGACAATAAGCCGAATATGCATAGTTTAAGCATGGATTATTTGAGAGTAAAGCGCTGTGAGGTACTCTTTCTGTTGTGATAACATGCACATAGCGTTTTAAACAAGCTTCGTGTAAAAACTCGGTTTTTTGGATATCCGGATCCGAAAAGTGACCAATATTATGTAATGATCATTTGATTACACCCATTTCCGTCCATGCATCATCAGAGTCGGGTGCTAATATGGCCCGTAGAGCGAAAGAATGTGGAACTCTGAGATACGACATAGGTGCGGTTGGTAGAGCCTACTTGGAAAACACAAAATAATGAAGAAAAAATTTCGCACTTGTAATGAAATTTTGCATGTGGAGTGATTTTTCTTTCAGGGCTTTCAGTTATTGGCATTTTTCATTTCAACATCTTCGTTACTGAAGGTCATGGAGCGCACCTCACCTTTGTCACCTCTCCCTCCCCCCACCCCCCATCCCCACCGCACCAGCCTCTGCACATTTGTAAAACATGCACTTTACAGTGCCCGCTGAAACTACTTACTGCATGAAGTAAAATTAAGTGCACCGAGCATGTAATGAAATTTTGCATGTGGAGTGATTCTTTCAGGGCTCATTGCGAGTTTCTTCTATGTGATGCACTGTGCAACGCATGTTATTTGCACATACTTGTCTTACATGCATCTCTTATTGTTCTTTCTGCTGTGCGTTGCACGCAGTGCATCGCTTGCACATCTCTGCATTTGTTTTGCACAGTGCATCTGTTTCGCCGACCGTATTGTGCGTTGTTGTAAAGCAGATAAATAGTTGTAGTTGTACGCACCATTGCAGGTCTTCCATTTAAAGCGACTATCGACCAGGATGCCGGCGGGTGCGGAGTTAATAATTCGGGTATTGCCTAGGCGTTCCTCAGTCGCCCCTGTTTCTCCATCCTGTCCCCCCCCCCCCACCTCTTTCTTTTTTCTATCTACTTTTCAGTAATTTTCAGGTTTTACCCACTACTTGACTTGGGCAAATTTTTTTTAGACTACGTTTTTTGCGCAAAGAAGGGTCTTAAATTATAGAAGTGGCAAGCGGGAGGCCCTTAGTGACCCGCGATTGCTAGGAGCCTAAAGGTGACGAAAGTTTCACGTTTTTCGGCCATTTTTTGAAAACGCCTAAATCCCCTGTGTTTATCGAGCAGTCGTGGATTACTCAAAATTCTTAAAAAGTGTTGGTGACTCCACGTTTCCCCCCTTTCAGGAGGGAAGCCGGCACGTACTAAGCTCGTAATTCCTTGTGTTAATGNCTCGACCTCCTTGCAGTAAATTGTACATAATTGGTTGTGTTCGGTTGCAACGCAGCTGGCACAGTCCTATTGCCTAAATCAAATGTATTCATCCAGAAGGCAGTGGACTCCGTTTTTGATTCGTTAGGATGTAGCTTTGTTAACGGCCTTATCAGCGTTTATCTCCTGACAGATTTTTTTTTGCCAGAGTGCATTCGCAGGATTGCAATTAAGAACATTAAGTGATGGATATTACATTTTAATACGCTCTTCTGAAAGATAGCACTTTTCATTTCTATCTTGATACGATCGCCGGCTGAAGTTGATCGTCATATTGTGTAGAACGTTACGTTATGCAAGCGGTTTTTTTTTTTTAAGTGACTTTTGAAGCGTATAGCGAGCGAATGTTGCAGCTTGGATTCGATTCGGTTGGCCAGCAAATTTTCAGCCCAGCAATTATTCGCTTTTGTATTTAATATTTACGTATATTGCGTTGAATAATACCCCCTCCTTCACATACCGTCTTCCGTATATTGTGTTCGCTTTTGAGCGTACTGCAGAAATCTTCCATCTCGACAGAGTTCTTCGTCATTCGTACACAGTAGAGCGCATCACAGCTCTGAATTGGCATTTTCGTATTTTGGGAATTACTCATGTGCTTGCTACTGATGCAGCCTTTTTTGAACTTTGCCATACATTTTGCAAGCTTTTAATGTGCACATTAATCTTGAGTCGGATCACATTCACAGTTCGTTGGGTGCATTTCAGAGTTCAAAAACATGTTGCTTTAAGCTGATACATTCAAATGCGTACTGAGCTTTAATTAATTTGAATAATATCCCATTCAAAACAATCCCTCGACGCACTGCTGCACTGTTGCACTATTCACCTCCGTAATGAAAAGCAGTGCAACAGAGGCTAAGAACTAAAGTAGCAACCCACTGATTGTCATAGACGCTTCTGCCTAAGTTCTAAGCAGTAAAAAACACAACAGTTGAGATTTTATTTGAATTACTATGGTGTCCGCCTCCACAAATGCTCATATATGTGATAAAAACTTTCTGGCCAGTTCAATACTTAATTGCTCACTTGATTAAAAGTGAACAAGTTCAGATAGGTTATGGATATCGTCGTGTACTTGGCGTTGATCGTTTTGGCGGCCGTATTCCTCTTCTCGTTGTTCGTTTTGATCGTCATGTGCAAGAGACGCGCCCTCACATCAAAACACTACTTCAGCGCCACCTCATTGCGCTTTTCCAAGCTTCGCAGTGCGAATATGGAAAGCATCCTGCAACTCAGCCCATTGATCGGTACCCTTTACTTTTCGATACATAGCCAAATGTTTGTATGACATTTACTTCTCTTGTGCTTGCCACTTCATGCAAACGGTCGCACATGTAAAGATGGTGCAAACGATCCACTGCATATTGTTTCTGAAGATAGAGGTAGATAACTGCGCATTCTGCAGACGACGGTTTGCGAGTGATGTATAAAAACGATTTAAAGCATTCCCCTTTCTTTTTCGATCATTTATAACTAGCTAAAACATTCAGTTTTATGGAGGAAGTAGCAGGTAAACTCAAAATAGCTATACGTTTTGGACACCAAGGCCATTATTTTTATCTGTACCGTTATCGAACGAAGTATTAGTCCTAAATTATAATTTAAAGGTATTTTACAGCATTCATATCAAAAAAGTGGTGCAATGTCATTGCTGCTTTTGAGCACCAATCAAACAGACAGTGCTTAACACAGATCAGCATAAGAGTTGTTAGCTGCATCACCGTTGTGATGTGATGGTTCGGCATGCATCATTTAAACGAAATACTCGGTGTTATTCATGCAGCTTTTTCTTGCAGTTTTGCCCACTCAGCATAGCAACAGCAATTTACCGCTTGCTTGTTTATCAAGAAAAGCAAAGCACGTCATAGTGTTCGGTTAGGTTATGGTGATGTGCAAACTATTGCTTTGCGAATGACTATCATTTGGTGGATTGATATTTGCAGCGCAAGTGCTTGACAGTAATCAGTGGATATACGACGTCACCGGTATGCTACAGCATTGTGTGGCTATTCTTAAACTGTGTCACGCCACCATCGAGAAACTCTCATCGGTGCCTTTGACTGCCATTAGTCCACAGCTCAACGATTCTATTCTTAGGGCAACGAATCGCATCATGCCTCGATTTGACGATCTCCTCAGAGCAATGGCCGCCAATCAGGCGTGTTCTTCAGTCATTTTCGGTGACGCAGTATTTATAATAGAAATATGCGGTGTTCTTTTGAGTATATGCGACTTTCACTGTTGTTCCCTTTTGATTATTTGCTCTTTTTCAACTGTCAGAAAAATATTTTCTAATGCTTGGTAAACCGTAATAAATTAAGTACATTTCTTTCCATTTTCAAAGGTTAATTTTGGAATAGTCCCGAGCTGTTGGACCAATTTTCAGTTGGGTGGTATGGCCGGTGATTCAACAACACGTTCTTCGCAACAAGGCTTCGACGCAAATTGCAAGCTAATTGAATTGTTAATTAGTCTCTGATACCGTTGGCATTCGCTCCTATCTTGTTTTTGACGAGGATGAGCTTGAACAAGCGATAGCCATGTTACGTGCTATTTTTTTTCCACACAATCGTTTAAACCCGCAAACATTCATGTCGCATTGTTCCCGTGAAGCTGCGATAGATGGCATTATACGAACGAACTAGACAGTCTGTTCAAGTGCACTGTCTTTATGTCTCGTAAGGGGTTTGAAGTTTGTGGTTTTCAGATTCGTTTTCTCTGCGGCTTAAACCATTTCTGACTCAAGAGTTCGTTCTTGGGTAATTTATTCCACGAAGAAATAAAGCCTTTTCAGGTAGATATAAGGATTCTGGAAGCTCGTGCTTCATCTTTAGTGAGCGTTTGTTGGGCATTGGCGTCTCCGTTCACGATCGTTAGCTGCAAAAACGTCGAAGCGATCGATGGTGCTCTCAGGGTATTCATTCCTTTGTGATCCTTGTGCAGCCAATATTTTGCAAGTCTGGCAAAACATAAAATTCAGCAATAATCTGATGGGAAATTCTGCTGCAACCGAAAACTTGCTGAGCTGTAACACGTGAACGCTGCAGAGTAAGGCTTTGTGCAGTGAATCGAGGCGATTAGAGCAGCTACCGTCACTTAGATGCACCTTTCACTTTTCAGTGAGTATCGAATCAAGTGTTTTTTACAAGTTACTATGATTCACATGAAAAATGTAACAGACACCTATATTTTTCAGTGCGATGACCTGCTTGCCGTAGCATAATTGAGTGTCATCGAAATCATCCGCTTTCACCCCAGCCCGACTCCTACGCATTGTTTCTTTTTAATGCGTGGTGCTTTGCAGCGGTAAATTTTTTTAGACTTCCCATCCCTCACCCATTTCAATAGCTCAATAGAAACCGCTTCTTCTCGGAACAGAACGCATTAAACGCGAAGGCTTGTATATGATATAGCAGAACTCAAGGTAAGTGGCAGTGCATATGAATTCGACGCGTGGCATGTCTGCTTCGATCTCTTTTTTTTAACCAGATTTTGTTGCGTTATACACAATTATACTAATATCTTACCAGCAGCCGATTTCGTTCTCATGTAGCTTTTCCCTGACTGAAAATAATTTGCGGTTCTCAGCAGCAGTGGATTGATCCGTGGCAGATTTTAGCGGCTAAAGTCGCACTGCGATTTTGAATTTCCAATTTAGTCAAATTGCTTCCCAATCCAAGATTTGTCAAATACGAAAGAAGAGGCTTTTGCGTTCGATGCGTTAACCACGTAATGTGTTACGATGAATACACAGTGATTGCGAACCTGTCCTTTTTTCATTTTTCTAAACGGGACCGTTTCTGCTTTCACCGATACCGCATTCATGAACTCAGCTCAGCAGAGCCAATATTTTTTCAGTAGAGAGGGATCCCTTTGACGAGCTAGTGCGATTTTTTTATACGATCAAACGAGAACCTTTATAGATTTCAGAATCGAAATTTCTTCCCTTTAAGTTCATATTCTAGGCAGTATTCAAGTTTTTTTTTAAAATTATCTTACAGTTTATGATATTTGATTTCCCACATGCCAATTTGACGCACCAAACGAGGCATTTCTTTGCTTCAGTCGGTAAAACCAAAATGCTATGTTATTTTGACATTAAAGCCAAAAAACATTAATTATTCATTTCGGCGCTTCAAATTCATATCAATAGTCAAGCAGATTCAGTCCGACGAACAGCGTGAGATCCCAGCTAAGTGGTCGTTTCGCTTTATTTTTACCATTGAAATTCTTTTTTATTTTATGGATTCAGGAAATGGAAAACCATGTAGAGGCCCTTCGATTGGTTGTCGAACAAGCAGAACAAAGATTCGCCGAGCAGCAAAATAACGAATTCATCCAGCGACATTCTCCGTTGAGGACGATCATTGAGGAGACATCGTTGGTGGAACATCCACCCCTGCCACCACCTCCCCTTCCCCAATCAGTCTCAGTTAACGACGAAGCACCTGCCGATCCCGGCAATAACTGAACTGTCAGTCACTCTTGATAGGTACTTTCATCGCTAAATATTGAATGTTTCAGCGTGGCGGGGAAATTTAACAATTGCACATTCGCAGTCACTTTTGCTGAATTAGCTTGAAATAATTCGTTGACTGTTAGTGATTTATGTCTTGATATGCTCTTAATGATTATTTAATCGTAGTGTTCTGTTCAGTGCGATTCAATAGTGAAATTGTTTCTTGAAGAGAAGCGAGACAGTTTAAAAGTTTATTTAATAGTCAGTACCGTAACCTTTTGCTTACCGGACCAACTCTGTTTTCCTGTAGGCTACCATCGCACCCATCATCTTTCACCATTTTAATCGTAACGAGGTGACCACTATCTCACGCCATTTCTGCAGGTACGGAGTGGTACTTGTACCCGTGATTTTTCATTTTCGGTTTTTGAGTTCGGTTATCTGAACTAATGTTTGGGGAGGAGATAGCTGGGTTGGAGGTGGCTGCGAAGAAGAAATCCTTACCAGAGCTGCTCAAAACGCGCGGCATTCCGATAGCGCCGTATAGTAATGCTTACTGAGGTTATTCGTTCCTTGGCAACAGCTAAACAGGCATTTCGAAGTAACATTTTCGGTAAACTTTTAAAAAGGACGATGAAGAGGCTAAATTTTGCGGCTTTCGAATGCTTTCTCATCCGTTCTTAAACGATGTTCAAAAGTCGCGATCTATATTGTTTCTATTCTCTGGGCTTAGGCCGACATTCTTTAAATCATATTGGCGCCTATTTTTTTGAAACATAATGACTTATGCGAATTTTTACGGTTCATCACATTGAAAAAGTCGAGTACGATTATTCAAAAGACTAAAAGTTGGGAAGAAGAAATGAGAGATGACAAGCCGTTTAGGTACGGAGGAAATCTGGGTTCCTTATTTCAGCGAATTATGGCACAGTTTTAGACAGGAGGTTGAACATCAAAGATTGCGCGGAAACCTAGTCGTAAAGAATTTTTTTTAAATGGAAACGCTGGAAGGCGACCCCAAGTATGACGGTGCTTTGTCGCTGTGTCAGAGTTCTTAAACGCATGAGTATTCCGGTGAAATGTGTTGTTCGTATATTTCCATTCCATCTCATTTTGCTGCACTGCGTTGTCCAACAGTTCAATACTTTTATTGACTTTCAGGATCGCTGCCAAGGTGACTTTTTCTGGACTGATACCGGCACTACAAGCATGGTATTCACTTGTTGCTGCTTTTCGACCAGCAGAAACATCTTGTCGTTTTATGGGCTGCGGTGGTCGTTTCTCGATATGCGTTTTCAGGAATCATCGTTTAAAGCACTTACAATACAGTGGACCTCAATTGACTGTTATGCAAGTACGCTCCGGCTTACGCAGACCACAGCACAGTGCACTCGTGCTTATGTATCACTTTTTTTTTTTTGCAACAATACCCATACGTTTGCTATTCCACATGATTGCTTTCTGTTCATCTCTTTTCATCATATTCAAAAGATGAATTATGTTGAACGTGTGAATAAGCGTTAACTGAACTTCAAATACAAATTAAGGTATTCGCCTACTTCTGAGAGTTGTGCCGAAAGTTTGTTTAATAACCATTCTTGAGTGTGGTGTTCGAGTAGCGACTTTAGGAAGGGCAATAGAGAAAAAGGTTTGATTCGATCAAAATTAATTACCTTGCTTGTGGAAGATTGTCGAGGCGAATAGGGATCGCCTTCTGGACCTGTTCCTTCCGCGCTATTATCTTCGCAGTGCATTCGTACGCTACGAATTTTTGCTGCGCCCACTATTTCATCCGTCCCCTTCTGTCTGTTTATCTCCGTTTTCCATCACGGTGTGTGAAAATAACCTCAATGGATGTGCATTTTGTTTACAGTGATAGCTGCTCATTGGCATTCTCCTATTTGCAACTGTTCTGCTTGTTGTCGAGCATTGCTTCGAGCCCTCCTTTTTGGTTCCTCTCTAATTCATGAGCATTCTTTGTCGACTGACAGTTGTTGTTAAGCTGCACACCGGAAGTGTTGCCGCATTCGCTAGTTGTTTGTTCGAAGTGTGCATATTGTACAAATAGAAAGAAATAATATTAATTTAAGATTGTCTATTAATTCTGTCAACCTTCCAAAGGGCCTGTCCATTTCCAACGCTAATTTTATCGAGATTTTTGGAGTGTATATAACTGTCACCTGTTAGAGAGTCCAGAAGTGCAGTTTGGATTGATGGTACTACCACCTGAAAGCGATTGCTGTTAGAATTGGAGCACTGCTGTTAGAATCTGTTTCTTTGAAACTTATCTTCTGTTTTGGAGAAAAATATGTCCTTCAGGGGTTCTGAACTTTTTAGACAACTTAGTGGTGGAGCCACTACCGAACTTGGAATTCATAAAATTTCATCTTCTGAAGGTTTAAGAGTTAGCGCTATTCAGGATATAATCTGTTCCTATGTATTTGCGGAGTGGGATTTCTTAGCCAGTCGAAAATTCCGATATGATTTGAAGTTATTAACATGCCGTGTTGCAAGATATATTCTGATAATGTTTGGTGCCGATAAAATAGGCAGTTGTTCAACTTTTTTAAAACCATAAATGTAACCGATAAGCACTTATGCATGGTGCTATTGTGAGAACTGAGTTTCAACGAGTTAAAAACGTCGGGTAATTGATGATTTACTTCTTTTGGCTTGCGTCAAATGTGGTTTTTTAAAATTTTTATTTTGAATTTGTTCAAGCTCAAGTTTGAATTGCTTTCAAAATCGTGTTTTAGGCGACGATTTTGGAAACGGTTGTTGCACTAAGCTGCTGGCTACCTATTAGTTTGCAACGGTTTTTCTGCACTAAGCTGCTATGTCATATTTTTTTTGCTGACTACTCGCTCATTTTGCTTCTGCTGACTACCTATTTTCTAAACAACATGCTGAATTAAATAGCATCTTTGTGATTTTCCATATTATTCATATTTTCTCTTTGTTTACCTCGTCAGTGTCGTTAATTAAATGCATAGTGCATTGCACTGCTTTTTCATTTGCAGTTTTTAAACCTCGTTGTTCACGTTTATGTGCACTTTTCAGTGGTATCTTTCTTGTTTTGTTTTCGGTCTCTGATGCATTGCGTTCGGTGCTTTTGTGAGAAAATCCTCTAACAAACAAAAGTGGAGAAATCGATTCCATGGCCGATTCAGTTCACAACGATGCGTGAGCGTCGGCGTGCCAAAAAATAGGACGGCACGTTACGTGCTGCTTTTTCGGCGTCTGCTCAGCGTTACTTTTTAAATTATTTTTTGCTCGCATATCAACTTTACCTTACTTTCGGGACGCTCTCGAGACCTCAAAAACGAAAATTATTCTAACAAGTTAATAAAAAGGAACATTATTATTCTAGATGATTTTTCTGTTAGGTTTCCCTCCAACACTCTTTTCATCGCTTTCACTAATGGAGTGAAAAACTAGGTGTTTATTTTATTAGAGCTTCTTGTGTTTGCAAATTTCGAGTGCACCTTGATATTGCCATTTGCAGACCTCGTAAGTCATTGTATTGTACGTGTTCTTATTGGGTCGTAGAGGTTATGCGGTGGTTGTTCCCGTAAGACTGTTCGTTAATGTTGTTAATAATGCGTGGCGGGCGGGCGGCGAGAGGGAGTGTCGGCTAAGCCCAAGTTTTTGAAAATGTGAACAGCAGATTTTATGCCTGGACGCATAATTTCAGCTGCGTCATGTTGACTCCGAGACATAGGCCAGTAATGCCGCACTGTGTCATTTGTTTTTTCTCCAAACTATGTCGCTGTTTGCTGACAGTTTCTGTGATGTGTATTCTGATCGAAAGGCGATGTCAGTTGGTTCCGACATCGCTGTGCTAAATAAGCGTTGCACTATCTTGCTCGAGAATGCCTAAAATCCAGAAAGCAGTCGTTTTTTTTAAACCATCTATATGCCGTGAATTTAGGTGGAAGGCACGAAAGCGCGAAATGAATCATTTCATCTTGAAACTCAAGTGATACATTTGGGATTGATATTTGCGTATAAATTTCCTTTCTGTTGCATTCTTTTCGTCAGCCAAACAGTGTCTACTTTGTGAAAGCCTTCTGTAATCGTTTCCTGTGTGTTACTTTACTTAGGTACCTTTAATCACATTACTGCGTTTTATGTGCTCTTCTTTTGCATCAATATCTGTTTGGTCGGTTGCACTCTGTAACATTGTAAATTGAAACGTACAACATGTTACTATTTCGTACTTTGTTACAAAACTATCGGTACTGCTTTTTTCTCGCAGATATTTTATTATAATCGATCTGAGCACGGCGAAGAAGTTCCTAACTCCCCATATCTCTGCCTCTTCGCCGCCATGAAATGGAAATTATCAACATATCGGCAAAGAAAGGAATTGCATTTTCTACTGGGTTTCTCTGAGTGGATGATGACTAGATAAAAGCGGTCTTTCAGCAGATTCATTTCAAAATGGTTGTGGACCAAAGGGATCGATGGAAAACTTTTAAAAATATCAAAAATTTTGCAGTTTTTCAATCCCTTAGCAAGAAACGGGCACGTTTTTGAAAATTAAGAACTATTTAGGAAAGAGCCATTGCTGTGTGGTACGTACTACCTTAGCGTCTGGTGAAGAGAAAACCGCACAAATTTCAAGAACAGGAAAATGATATTTTACAACACCAAGTGAGAGCCATTTCTTTGGATCGAGCTAACAGAACAAAAAGCTTGCTTGATACGCGAGGGAATTGCTGACATTTTTTTTCTGACAGTTTTTCACACATCAAACGTTCCAGCACGTTTACGGAAACGATTTTTTGTGCATGCGCAGAGTTTACACTGATGAGGTTTACGCCAGAAGACAAAACGAAAACATTTATTGACTGCATTAACATTTATTGCATTCCAGTTCATTGAGCTATTGTCAGGCAGCCCAGCAGGTCTGTGTACAATAACGGCTGGGGTGAATGAGCAGTATGACAACTAAGGAATGTAGAAGGGTTGGGAGGAGCACGAAATGGAAATCATAATTTTCCATTCTAGTGCTTGCTCAAGCTACCTGTATGGAGTTTCCTTCATTTAAATGGGCTTGCTTCGCGCTTTTCACGTTGACGAGGTCGTAATACAGGCCAGCTATTTCTGTTCGTACCTGTGTTTGCCGCCTGTCTGTCTGTCCGATATTTTAAACATATGAGCCAGAGAAGTGGGCATGATGGAACTTTGTAAACGTAATCAGTGGTCCTGTCAGAATTCCAAAACAAGATTTCGACAGGGTTTATAAATTTCGGGATGTGCTCCGCCGCATGGAAAATAACTTGGCGGTAAAGGTATGCCACGAAAATCGCGCCCTCATATCGATCCTTGGAATCAAAATTTAGCCTCCTGTGATGCAGATATGAAAACCACACCTTGCTGCGGTTGCGAATGTCGTTTGTTGAGTAAGGACTGAGAAATTTCGTGAAAATGAGCGTGATAATTCGCTGAAAACGGAAATGGCGTCAGAGCAATAGCAATTCGGGCCCAGCGCGGATCGAGAAACAACGTTTGTGTGTAGCATAGTTTTCTTCGTCCAGTTTCCTGTCACTGGTTAGATCGTTTTAACTAGAACTGTGGAAAGAGCACATTATGCGTCTGGCATGCTTTATTCGCTGTTTCATGGCCACTGCCAATAGCAGTCGCTCGTTAACCAGCCTTTTCAGGTCGTTATGAAACGAATTTGAGGCAAGCGTATAAGCACGTGCAAAATAGAAGCATAATCTAACGGTGTTTAGCAAAAGGGTGTGGCCACAAACTGCAGCGATGCAAGATTACATCCGAGTATATCAAAGATGCATTGGTTCATCGAACGTCAAGTGCGTACTGGACGTGTATAAGCAGTTTTCAGGAACGCCTCAGCAGCAAATTGGGGAATCAGCGGGCTAACTAATGCGGCAATCATAGCAATCATCTCAGTTTGCGTTAAACAAGTAATTTCTAAAAAATGGACACTTTTTTTAAAATTTCCCTTAAAGCCGTTGTGCGCCTCCAGTATAGAATACTGTAATGCGCATTAAGCGGCAAATGAAGGAAGCTATTTGTACAGGTAGTCGTCGAGCTATGATGGAGATGAGCTACGAGGACCCCATCGTAATTTAAAAATATCGTAAGTCGGAAACTGCCTAGCCTACCCATGAGTCACATAGAGTGTAGTTGAGTATGGAGTAGTAGCGGATACTGGCATCTCACAAGAGATCCCTGAATTCCGGCATCGTTCTCAACGTATCTTTCCGCACGCGGTGTTACTTTTCGTCATCCACGCGGAAGTTGAAATTTATGTTTACAATTTTGCCTTATCAGTATCGTCATCGTAACTTCGAAATATCGTGACTTGAACCATCGCAACTCGTAGGCGTCTGTACTCTCTTCACATTTAAACGTGCAAATTTTTGGAAAAGCAACGTTCCGCGATGCAGTGTTGAGAATTTTGAACTGTGGATCTTATGAATTGCAATGTTGTGGTTTTATATTGAAATATGCTATATGAAGGGTCATTGCATAAACGCCAAAGGTAAGGATGAGGGAAGCAAGTGCGCGGGGAATGGGACTCAGTTGGGGGTTGAAAATGTGGCAGTGTGCCGCCTTGGCACGATCTTGGCACACTCTTGGCACGACGAATCAGGACTAAGTTGGGCATATTCGCCTTTGAAAGCGTATCTCGAGAATATTCGTCTGATAACAAATTCCAACAATTTTCATCTCATTGTTAAAACAGATACGCCTTAACATGATACGTTAACTGAGAATCGTAAGGAAGCCGCTCGCGAGGCAAGAGAGCATTCTGCCTCTGAATCACCGCTGGCAAGCGATTGTACTCCGGTTACATATTTTCCTATCAAAAATCGAAACACCATTTTTTTCCAGATGATCCTCTAAAATAGGATGAATTCTGGACAATATTTAGTACCATTTTTCAGTCAGCGAACTGATCTCACTGCGATTGATCTCTCAGAGGTTGCCCGCTTATTCAACATTTGTATATTTGCTACATTGTAACAAATATGTAGGTATCAAAAAGAGACGTCACTGCGCAAAAGAATTAAATTGAGACCGGGCCAATCATTAGAATTTTGCCGATTTAAAGCATGGCCCAACTCTCAGTATCCCATCATGGCGCACTTTGTCGTTTCCAGAATTCGAGTCAAGTTTCTACAACTGCAGTTAGCAGCGATTCCAAAAGTGTAAAGACAGCATGCTTTTAGCAAACCGCACAGCAAATTGGGTAATGACTATGCTCGAAAATACTTCTACGAATTGTGCATTTCTTTTGTTGTGGAAGCACTTATTAGGTTTTAGCTGTTTCCAACCTGAAAGTGTTTGCAAAGAGGTATTTCTAGATCAGGGCAGTCGGGCGTCTTTCATTATCGCGAAATTGGCTGAACGACATGGTCATGCTAAAACAAGTGAAAATGAGATGAAACAAATGGAGTTAGAAATGGTACAGCAGTAACGATAGGTACCACAGCTATCGAGTTTTGCTTAGCTTATGTCTTGTGGACGATTCTCCATGTTTCGTCACAAGTTCCACCTTACCGCAAATAACCGATAACTTTATGCGCATAGAATTTGATAATACCAAGATGGCTTCGTTGTGGAAAGATACAGATGATGTACTGCTACTCACTTTAAAGCGTTCCGAAGCAGATTTATTGTCACGTTCAAATTTCATCTCTTTTGTAGACCTTCAGACGGTGAAGCACCTCAAATATGAATGAAAAGTGGACAGGGAATGTGGACAGGTGCAAATGAATGATAGCCGCAACGAAAACGTCCAAACGAACACAGTTCATGTTGCAGCAGTTTGTTCTCTGGTATCGGGTGTTTCGAATGAAGAAAATGTTGCCACTAATTTGAACGATGAACTCATGGAAGATGATGAACAAAGCATGATGCTCTTCGAGAAGCCGGTTATTTATGTTGCCGATGAACGCAACGGTACAAGTTGGCCGTGGAAAACAGGGCAACAAACTTGGTGAACAATTTCGGCTTGCGTCTTGCCAAGCTACAATCAGTTTTACATAGACTGGGAAAAAAAATTGAGTATCTCGCACAGTACAACACGATTCTTCAACAGCAACTCGCAGCAGAAATCATTAGAAGGGCTTATCTGGAACCACAAGGACGGCTCGCCACCTATACTCCATTCAGCTCGCGATTCGCCAACTCTTTTTTTCAGAAACTCACGAACATGCAAAATTATGAATCGTATGTCTTGCAAGCGCAAGTTCTGCGCTCAGAAAATCTTTAAACAACAATTTGTTTCACTTAATTTTCTTCTAACCTGACCTCTTCGGCAGTTCCCATCAGCCAGATTTCTTATTAGTCGGGGTGGCATTCTTTGAGTTAGCTTTGAGTGACTTGCATCAAGATATCTCAGGATTCCGACGGGTCACCCATTCAAAGCAGCCAATTTCGGGTAGAAACCACGTAATCGTTTATCGTTCCTGCTTGCAACGGTCATTCGCCATCAATTTTCACAAGCACTTCGAGATCAGCAGAGCAAATTAGAGCAAACGTTTATGTCGATAACTTTTTGTTACTAACCGAAACCGAACGATTAGCACTTGAAATTTGTCACGAGTCGAAGCCAATTTTTTCATCTGCAAAAATGGTTTTACGTAATTAAACTTCAAATTCTCCCTTCTTGAAACAAGCAAATCGATGCGAACGAGCACCATACTGGATATATTGTCAAAGTTCTGGAAACAGCATGGGTTAGCACTGAGTACACGATAACATTGAAAATCCGACAATAGCTCCAAATAAGTGCGTTCTTCTACGATTGATTTCTTGCAAAACATTTCCACCGTTTACGACTTTTAGCTCCGCCACCTTTTAAAGATCTCTTGCAAGATCTTATGAAAGAAGAACAAGCTTAGGATCATCACATATCACAGACAAGAAAACCAATGGAATACACACATTTCATAACGCGACAGTTATTATCACGTCACACAACGAAAACCTTGTCCTGGAGAATCCGAATGGCATTTGTTCATGGATGCATCCTCACGCGCTTTTGCAAGAGGTATTTACGTTCGTACGGCGACACAGAAACCGTCGCCGGCAATGCAAATAATAGTAAAAATTGTGCATCGCTATTTAAAGGTCTTAAAATTTCTCGCCTCGAACTATTTGGATCGCTAACTGGAGTCGGATAAGTTCACTTCGTTCGCAAACGACTCACAATGAACGATACATGCTTTACCTTGGGGCGCGATAGTCGCTTTGGTCTCTGCTGCATAAACGGAATGCGCGACGAACGCTTGCTGCGATTTGTAAAAAATCGTTTGAACGAAATTAAAGCGTGTTTCCGGTGCACCCTGTCGGCTCATCGTATTTGTGAACAGGACCGAAATGTCCTCATATACCATCGTAATGGCACTAACAGCAGTTGATGCAATAATGGCACTAACAGCAGTTGATGCAATTAACTCTACCAAAAATCCCACCGTCGGCAGAAGCCAGCTTTGTTGTGTGTAAAGTCGAGATGCTGAACTTGAACACTTCACAGTCGCTTACGTCTTTTGAAGAAAACCGTTTTAGCTCTTGAACTTCGCTGGTGAATGCAACTGCCTGCAGTTTGAGGTTCCTTCATAGAATATTCCGCTGGCTATCTGAAAGTTTGGCATCCATTTCTGCATGGGGACTTGTCCATGCTGGTAATCGCAGAATTACACAGCAGTACTCATTTCGATAGGCTCAACAACAAATTCGTAAACATATGCCCAAATGGGACTTGTACCGAGATGAGTATAACGACTAATCTGCCGCAAATAGAGAAAAATCCGATTTTTTTGCCTAGTCAAAGCAAAATCACTGAACTGCTGACTTTCCATATTGATCAGCCACTTAGTGGAAGAATCCCAGCTATTTTGGCGGAGTTCACCAGACGCTACTAAGGTCCTTATGGACGTCGAATGAAAAAATATATGCAACAAACGAAGTGTACTTTCTTTCAGAGATAGATCGCAAAACCGTTCAAAGTGTCCGAGATTCAGATACTATCTGCACCACATGTCCAACGAGCGATAGCTTGCAAAACACCACTTGTGTCAATTATTTTGGTCTTGCGAACGTATATGATGGCACTAAAAGGACAAAAAGGTTGTACGGGTTTACTTGCATATCGCGTTACTTACTTGTACGTCTACAACAGCTGTTTGTTACAGCTGGCACCTCTCTTAAAAGTTTTGTTGACTGTTTGCTTCGTTTTATCTGCAGAAGAGAGACTGCCCGAATGATTTTGTCAGGTAATGCAGACAAACTTTTCCAAAGAGGTGAAAAATTTCGCAGGTCGTCAAATGCTTAAATGGCACTTCATTGCGCGATTCGCACTGCAGCAAAGAGGACGATTGGTGGGATTACTAGTTGTCTGCGAAAGGCAGTTTGGGAGATGAAATCTGAATGATGAAAAATTCAGAACGCTTCTTGCGAAGGTTGAAGACATGACAAAACGACTTCCTTTAAATTACATCTGCAGTAGTTCATTGGATATTTTACGGCCGAGTACCTCTTTGCAGCCAAAAGTACCGCGAGTAATTAACGCGCAATCCAAAAAGAACCGGAATTTCTTCCTCAAGCGCCTAACAGTAGGCAAAAGTTATTTGAACTGTGGAAAAGAATACGACAACATATGAAGAAGACGTTTTGTAAATTTTGGCAAACAGATTAGTCTCCCAAGGGAGTAGAATGTTCTGAACGCATCAACAAAGGCATACCTGCGCACATACCTGCGCAAGTTGGCTATATTTGTTGCTTGAGTTTCCGTTGTGTTTTATAGTGAACACCCGGTCGGCTGTGGATCATTCTAGACGAAAACCGCCTTGCGTTTATCTCATCTCATCATTCTGGACGAGTGCGCGGGCGGTTGCCAATGTATACAATTGTACCACATCGAACACAGCGATATTATCCAGAGTTAGCGTGAAGTTGATTACATAATAAACGGCTGTGGATGCATTTAAAATGTTTAACAAAACAAATTACAAATTGCGAAGTTTGTAAGCATATCGAGCGAAGTGCTTAATGAATTGCATCAATAAAACAAGTTGAAATGGCAGTTCCCGAGCACCGTTGATAAATTATGGAATTAAGAAATTGGTACATCAGAATTGAAAGAATTATATACGGTTTATGGTCGAGAAGCTGAGCCCAGCAGGTGGGACCTCACGAAATATTTCATGCATATAGCAACGGTGAGAGAAGAAGCATCACGACGGTCATCAAGACAAATTCGCACGATCATTAATGCGATTGCTGAAGTTGTTTGTTCTAAACGTTCCACAGAATTTCACGTTATCTTCATTTCAAATCGCTTCTTCCAGCGTTGTTTTAATGAATAAATTTTTCCTTTTTGAGTGGACGAGAAAGTCAACAGTTTTGAAAGTGATTGTAATGCCGAAATGAAAACGCATGAGCTAAGCTCACATGTCTCCATCCCAAGCGATTTCAGTCCATCCTTATAGCTATAGCTCATCAACCTCTCTTCTCCAGTAGACATCATCCTGGTGAGCTAATGTTGAACGTTTCCGGTTGAAATCGTATAGCGAAGTGATGTTGCTGTCCCGAAGGTGCATACTGCATTCAAGTAAATATCGAAAAAGAACCCTAAACAATGCGAAAACATCACAAGTTTGTTTGTGGATAAACCCCTTCGAATAAATAGTATTGATCCATTCGCTGGAATTCTTGCATATCGTTCGAATGCAAAACTCAAATGTTATTTTGTAAGTCAGCCAAATATGGAGATCATGAACTTTGATTTTTTATGAATAAACCCGCTATGGACTTTTCTTCAAATTGCGAAATGTATTAACACAGTTTTATATGGGAATTACGGCATTTTCTGATTAGGCCATTTTTGAATTGCACTTGCAGAAAAGCATTACTTTTATGCGCAAAAAACATTAAAATCGTAGCTGCAAGCAGCTCGAAGAAAGCCAGCAAAGTCGTTAGTGTATGTCGGGCAGGACAATTAACGTTGGTGCAGCGCTTTGAAATGCCGTTGGTTTAAAATGAAAGGCATTCAGAAATGAGGCCGTTCTTCAGCATTTCAGAGAATATAGTCTAAACGTCCATGGGGACAAGCGAAAATTTGTGGGCTCTGCAGGTGTCTCTGGTCAGTGTGAATACTCTGAAAAGCGGCGCCTACAAATTGGCTTCGCTCAGTTTGGCAGTTGTCGTGTCCGGACGATGGACTATTCGTTATTTTCACATTCGATTTTTTTTGTAACTGTACTGGCATAACTTCTTAACGGCATCCCTTAATGTCTATTATAACTAATATTTATGGCAAATGAGTGACTCCATCATTTTCTTAATTGCGAAACAACTCTTTTCTTATTCTCGCTCGACTAAGCACGACGGTGAAAGCTCTCATTGATGATAATTCCTGCCTCTCGCTGAATAACCGATTTAATGTCCCAGGCCACCCACGATTTGCCCAATCAATGTGAAAAACGCCCCGATCTCGACCGAAGGTAAGACTGCCAAACAGCGAAATTAAGCGCTGTCCTTCGGAACGAGCGCACTCCCGCAAAAATCGTGTTTTGCGAAATAGCATACGCTGGTCAGTGTTCTTCAGAAACTTTTTTGACGTGTGCGCTGCTTTCATTGTTAACTTAACACAAGTTGAAAAATTCAGCTGCTGAAAACGCCGCCTAGGTTCAGTGCAAATAACAGTCAATAATTTTGCTCACAAAATCTGTTTACTCTCTGTCGCTTTCTGGCTGAAATTCCTCCACGTTCTTCTTTTTCTGAACAAAGTGTTGACCCTTCAGAATAAGCCTCGTGGTTCACAACATTCATGAATAGGAGAAACGAAAGCATTTTCGAGAAGGCTTCCTCAATTCGGCACTTTCGCAACCTGGCTTATCTTTAGGAGTGTGTCACATCACCGGACAACGATTCTGTTTGAAGAAGAAAGCGGCTTATATTGGAGGACGTTTACGCAGGAGGCGCTTTAATTACGGAACTTCCAAAAAAGCGGCATATAATCACCACAGAGGTCTTTCTCTCTACAGTAAGACAAGCCACTGCATACATTCACGACGGAGGTCTCCGTAGAGTACCACCAGCTTCTGCATATATTCACGACGGAGCTCTCTGTAGAGTATCACCAGCTTCTGCATATATTCACGAATCAGGTCTCTCTAGAGTACCACCAGCCTTTCCATGTATTGATGACGGAGGTCTCTCTAGAGTACCAGGAGCTTCTGCATATATTCACGAATCAGGCGTCTCAGGAGTACTACCAGCCTCTGCCTACTTTCACGACGGAGGTCTCTCTTGAGTACCACCAGCCTGTGCCTACATTCATAATGGAGGTCTCTATGGAGTACAACCAGCTTCTGCATATATTCACGAATCAGGCCTCCATAGAGTACCACCAGCCTCTTCCTACATTCAAGACGGAGGTCTCTGTAGAGTACCATCAGCTTCTGCACACGTTCACGACGGAGATCTCTCTAGAGTACCACCAGCCTCTTCCTACATTCACGGCGGAGGTCCCTCTAGAGTACTACCAGCTTCTGCCTACATTCAAAACAGGGGTCTCTCTAGAGTACCACCATCATGTGCATATAATAATGACGGAGGTCCCTCTAGAGTACCACCATCATCTGCATATAATAACGACGGAGGTCCCTCTAGATTACCACCAGCTGAGAAAGCGCTTTCTTTCTTATCTCTGCGGCTATAGCGTTTCCACCGATATACAGATCTATTGTGTAAGTGTGCTCTGTGCGATTGATTTGAACTTTCTTTGCACTTTGGTTGCACTTTGTCATTGACACGTATTTCACAATGTTTCATCAAAACAAGGCGGGCTCAAGTTCTTTTTTAGCATCCTCTCCTCTCCTCACCTCCTTTCAGTCTCTCTATCCACCCACCATCAGATCCGCTCACCTCTGGCCATATAAGAGTGCTATTGTATATTGTTGAGGTCTTTGTGTTGTGTTCGGTTATCTACCGCGTGCTTCCGTTGGTGAACGTCTAGTCTTCGACTCCGCCTGGACTCTCAACTCAACGGTCCCATCGACAGACATAACAATATCTACATTTCCGTATTGCGTACGCGGACGGTGAGTGGAATCAGGCGGAGTCAAATGTGGCATGTTCTGGAACTGTAGCAACCTGAAATATAAATGCTTGACAAACATTTTTTTTCTGTGGCCGTTTCGCAATAACGAGGATGATGTATGTCACCTTCGCAATATAATGTTCGACAAAAAAGGGTGATATTTCGGTGCCAACAATTTTTAGGATGACTCTCAATGAGCCGAATGTTGGAATCGCTTTATACGAGATGTGCGAGAGAGAACGATCAGCTCTTAATCATCTGTACAAGAAGACAGCCGATATTTATTGCTTTATTCGTCTGACGAGTATTAGCACTGCTATCTTTTTCTTATCTTTTCGAAGTCCCAAGAGAGAGCGCTTAAAATTTAAAGACATTTCCTTTCCAATAACAAGTTCGGAAGGATACGAAATACGAGTATTTAGTGAAAGTTTTTGCACATTTCGGGTATTAAAGATGAATAAGTATCACATTGAGAAACGCTGTAGAGTTTTTTTTAAAAGAATTGTCGGCAACGTTGTCAGTGTAAGAGAGATATGATAGATATGATACTCTCTTCGGCGTTTATCCTCACTGCATCTGATCCTCCTCTCATTAAGGAGATTTGCGATCCAAACGCTTCTTTCCCTCCGGCTCATTTTATCCATCTTCCATTTATCGTGATTGTTCGTATGTTTAGCACTAAAATCATGATCGATTCCATATATATATATAT
>JPKZ01000263.1:67470-82267 GCA_000803305.1 Toxocara canis | reverse complement strand
ATATGTATATGTATATATACATATATACATGCATATATATACATATATATGTATATATATATTTGTATATATAACAACTGTGACCATTTTTCATTCGTGTTTAGTATTTAGTAAAGGTTTCAAGGCTATATATGCATATATATGCGTGACAAAATCAACGTCCTGAAGAAGGAATCAAAATTATAAACGCTGTTGCGTCCTCATAGATGTAACTATAGCTTCCCGTTAGTGGCAGTGGATGGGGAAAGGGGAAAGAGGGAGGATGATGCGAAATAGAATTAGCAAAAACTGTAGCCTTGGAACCTTTACTAAAAATAGAACAATCAAAGGTTCGTTATGTCGTAAAATATTACGTCCAAAGGATGGTCGAATGCGGCTTGATCCCTAAGCGAACATTTCTTCGCCAAGTTGCTAGCTGCACAACATTTTAAAGTGCATAACTGATGTCTACCATAGCTGTGAGCTCAGGACACCGGCATCATCTGTGCTGCGAAAGAGAGAACATGAATCGTGAGAGTCATCGTTCACCAATAGCGGCGGGTCGACGGTACAACAAGGTTGGCTTGACTGCCCATAATACCGACATCTTTAATGATCATCTCCGTTGTTTAATGTGTTATCCGATTGGTCTGTTCCACGCTGCAACTTGAAAACTCTTCGAACTTGCACGCTTGAGAAATAAAAATGCCATTGCGTTATACATTACGTTCATTCGCGTTCATGTGGCTGACCGATCAAATGTTTTCCAGTCATTTAATTCGAGGCATTATCACGCACAAATTACAAACTTGCTTCGTACGGTGAGCAGAACGCGCAACCAACGAATTCCAGTGATGTAAGGTGATGAAGATTGCCTCGGCAGGGCACTGCAATGAAAACGGCAAAGCAGGTCGCAGCTTTATTGCCATAGCGCTAGACGCCATTATGCTACGTTTCAGCACTGCACATTTTTCGCTACTATGCATCACTCCAAAATAGCGGCTCGAAACGGTTTTAATTTTGCCCGATTCACATGCTGGCTTCTCTTCATAGCCAACTGCAAAAACGTGAGATGCTTCCGCGGACGAGCGTACAGTATCGATGACCGGTGATGCGCGACCATTCGTTCTTGTTCTATCTATACTTTTTGGACTAGGAGCCGTAGCATATCGGAAACATGAGATGCTCGCGCGAACGAGCATCGCATGACGGTGACGATGACAGAAAAAGTAGGCAGCAGTGCTTATGGTTAAGGGAAATGTTTCGCATGTTAATAAAAAAAAAAAAGTAAATGTCAGGAAAACTAGCAGCGAGGGATTGTCGTGAGGTCAGTCTCGATGATGGAAGAAAATCACAATTGTTATGCAAAAAGCAAGTTGCAATATCGTCGTTATTTAATGTTTTCTCGTTAATTTTGTGTTACATAGGCCACCTACCCAGAAAATTGATTCCTTAACAGAATAACACTTCCTTATGGTGTGCTTTTGATCCGAAAATCTATACAGGTGTCGCCTGCCCATTAGTTGATCTCACGTCCTCTCATATCACATTCCACCATCAAAAGCACTTTTATAAGTCAATGTGTTTTCATATACTTCGATTGTAAAATGGGATAAAACTGAGGACCTTATCAGTTAGCACGATCACGCATCGCACGTTGTTCCTTTACGTGTACATAACGCATCCCTCATGTTCGCATTGCGCACATTACTGCACAAATATAAAACAGTTGCGAATTGCCGAGTTTTCTCTTCTGCACTGTGTTGTTTTCGTACACAACCGTCGGTTTTTAAAATTTTACGAGTTGAGTTAGACAACAGAAGTTTTCCTCATATTATTTCAGCATTAAATTCGAATTTAGAATCCGAGCAGGGTGCCAAAGTTATGAGTCGATATTGATCTGCAGGTGTAAAAGCGCATCGATTAGAGCTCGATCGACGACGCATTCGGACGGTAAAATCCACATTAATAATCGTCGCAGCTAACTTCATTCTGTGGGCTCCGTTTTGCGTTATCAGTGTCGTTGATGCGCTTTTTCTACACCTGATAAGTAAGTAGCCTTTTGGTTTTATAACTGCTAGAAAAAGAAAACAAAAGTGCTGGTTGATTATATAGGTTTTGTCTTCCTTCTAATGATCACACTGAACGTTATGTGAGCGAAAATTTCATACCTCATCGTAATTAATACAAAACATTCTGCGACTGTTCTTCTCAATTTGGTCAACTTCGGCACTAACACACTTCTGAATAATAACTATTAAATAATACGCTTCATCATACACGAATACATGTTGAAAGTGGTTCTATCGTTGCTAAATGTGTCATTATTTGCGAACGATTTCCATAAAGGAAAGCAGAAAAGTGAAACAATTCAAATTCTTATTCGTTATACGCCCAGACCTGATTGAAAGGTTTCGAACGAACAATGATGCTTGAATTTTCATTCGTTTTTACTGAATATAAAATTAATCGCTTTATCTAGGTTATTCATTTGTTTGTTTTTCCATTTGTTTTGTTTATTTGCTTTTTGTTTAACTAATTACTTAATTCATTAGTTAATTAACTATTCGCTTACTTATTGATTTAAACCAATCAGTTAATCAATTAGTTAATTGGTTAATTTTTTTTAATCCATCATTTGTTTGTTTATCTATTTGGTTACCATTCATTTACTATTTATATTTCGTTTGTTTATCGGCGAATTAATTAATTATTTTAATTAATTTGCTTGCTAATTCATTCGTTCTTTTTTCTGCTTTTTATTGATTTGATTAATCAGTTAACTGAGTTAGCTAATCAATTAAACCGCTTAACTAACTGATTGACTCATTGATTAATCTTTTTTTTTAATTTATTCATACACCCGCTTTGATCTACGTTTGGGCATTCACCAACTGGACCCGTCACAGAAGGTAAGGAAATCTCTCATATTCATGGGAGAGTCAATTCTTTTTCCAGCTACAGTAAGCTTGAACACATGCAACTTGCTCTGCAGTGCTCACGATCCTTCGCATATGCTACGGCCCTGGAGACAACGGGTTCGATTAATAATTGCCAAGGCAAATCACTGCGCCTTACAAGTGCGTGATCTCAGCATGAGTTACTATAACAAGATGTTAAGCCGCAAAATTTTACTTCACAACTTGATCTTTTTAAAACGAAAGGTGCAGAGCCTACATTTCCCTCCATTGCATTGGTAACAATTGTACTACGCTAAACTTTTCACAACGTTGTACCCGTGAAGGCGAAATTCGACAACAAGTGAAGTTTTCCTCCGGAATATGTGTTACAATTGCAGGTCCCGTTTCTGTCACTTATGTTATGTTTTTGGGTAATTTAATCGGTTGTATGAACCCATGGATTTGGTTTATTTTCAACACGGAGAGCATCCATCGAGCGTTCTGCCTGAAACAAAGTCATAATCTGAGGTCTGCGTTTTTATTATATTTTGCAAATGACTAATAAGCACTTATGTTCAAAAGAGCGGAGCCGTAGCAGCTCGTAAAAATGAGAGATGCGATCTTTGTTTAAGCACATGCTGTGCCTAATTCGTAAGCGCTTATTCATATATGGTTGACGTTGAAGACTCGGGTTTTATTTACGATCATAGGCCGGCGGTGCACCTTATTTTTTGATTTGCTATGGCCGTTTTCCATTCAATAAGGTTATTTGATTATTTTCTATTTCAATATCGATAACTATCTCTACCGACCACCAAAAGTCATTGTTTATTCAGAACAGTAACTTCGACGACCTCATGCATTCGTATCGCGCAGATAAGCAGTTGATCATCTTTATTGATGTTTGAGAGAAAGAACCTACGTTTGGTTTTTGGTGCATCTGTCACACATTTCTTAATGTTCATACACTGACAACTCTGCCAAGCAAGCAAAGACTCGAAAAGAGAGTCAATGCAATATGCGTTACAATTAGTGCATTTCATTTCAAAAGCAGAACGGCTAATCAACAAGCGCACCACTCATGATGGGTGTGTATGGTAATTCCTTGCTTTAAAAAATGATCATCACCGTGTAGCAGAGCTTCGGGGGTGTCATCTCAGTAACACTTTGAAAGTACTCTTTGGTTTGCTTCGCTAAATTTTTAAGAACGCCACAAGGCAGTTGGCAAACAAGAGTGAGAAACTGGCCTCTTTATTTGACGAATACTATGAAACATTTCTGAAAATAGCGTTAAATGTAGTGGATTTTCCAGTTGAAAAAATCATAGTTGTTCGCATCTAATGTTCCAAAAATTACTTTTTGCATATCGACGTACCAATTTGTATGGACCAGTATGTAAATGCCCAGCATAATTTTTTCATTTGTTATAGATGTGATGGAAACTCGTGGAACGATAAGTTAATTGGGCCATTAGCGAACGGTTTTGCAACAAAAGCGCAGATCGAAGGAAATTACACGTATAGAACTTCATCGAACCCAACCTAAACGCTTCATCAGCTCGTTTCGCTACATGAATCGTGGCAAAATTATGATGCCATTTGCATAGAGCACTGTTATCAACAATATTGTCACTTCGTCAGAACAACAAAAACTATGTGCGTACAACACTTAATTTCATTGCCCCAAACTTCATAAACGATACCTATGCTTTTAACTGACATAGGCATACGTACAGATATAGGTAAAGGTGAACTCTGTCAAGTATGAAGTGTCGCAGATGAAAGTGCTATTCACTTCATGTTTTTTTTTTTCTGCATAAATTACACAAATTTCTCTCCATTATATTTGAAATTTATGCCTCCATAACGTTTATACGAAGGCTGCACAGTTCACATAAGATCCACTGTGCATGCAAACTGCACCCAATTTGTTGCTGTCCGATACATATAAAAGCCAGCCAAATTTTAGTTTCATTCCACTTGCAAATTCATTTCGCGTCAACGTTCTGTCATGTTCGACAATAATGTCAAGTGAGCTTAATTATTTTCTGTTGCTTATACGATGTGCCAATAGAACATTATTGCCAAATTAACAAGCAACAACGGTTTCATGCCGCTCTGTGTAAAACAATAGGCGAATTTCGGTTACGCAAAGCGGAAACATTTTATTGAAACAAAACTCACGCAAATAAGTCGCAAGAAGCGAATTTTAATGATCGTCGCTTACCGATTTGGAAATAATGCTCTTTTGGAGAACCGTATATTGTATGAGAATATTTTGATGAGTTGCGCATGAGGCGTTCAAACTTCGAATCGCTTAGACAATTTCGATTTCCGAAACAAACAATTTGATCGACCTCTTGAAAGCGCCCTTTTGGAAGGCATCCATTCTCATAACTCAATATCGCTGCAAAACAAGCAAACGTTTCCAGCAAATCGAATTAATACTTTTAGCGCGCTTTTCGGTGTATCGCTTTCAATCGATTGATAATTATTTCGCTACCAATGAACAAATTTATTATCTCGGCCAGTACAGTGTTGCCATTTTTGCTTGCTCACTTTGCTGATTTATATCTTTGATTCGAACTGAATATTTCGATGAGTATTAACGCATATTAATAAACGAGAATTTGATAGAATTTAACGCAACTGATGGTGTGTTATTGGGACAGCAAAAGAAATCGAATAATTTCATTTTTACGAATGAAAGCGAGTTCTCATTTGACTTATAGTAGAAGTATTTTTAAAAATGGCATGCTTTTTTTGTAAATGAAACAAACATATCAACAAAAAGAAAAGATCCCAAAAAAGGCATGTATTATCCACGAAATGAAAAGTCTAAAAAAACATTAACACAAAGTGGACAAGATCTAGGGTTCAACTTGGGCACAACCGATGAAACCTTCACAAATTCATATCGAACAAGCAAAATTCAAACGATGAAAATACTCGAAATGCATAGAAAAATCATTTTTTCGATTACAAAACCATTTATGGAAAACCTGAAGAGTGACATACAATCGGAAACGGAGATCTGGCGATTCTCGCAAAAAAAAAAAACAAATGATCTCGCTGATCAGAGATTTTATTGCACTTCGTAAGAAGTTCGATGAACGTTACCAGAAATTAGCGTGCGAAGTGTAAGCGAATTGAATTGGCTCAAATTTTGCATTCAGTTTTTTCGAATGGAAGCGACTGAGGATGACGAGCATTCGTCGCTGCATAGAATGGACATATCTTCTGTTCGCATGTTGGTTCTATTACAAAACTGTGGCCATACCAGCCCGCCATTTGTGTCGCCCTTAGAGTACCAATATTTCTGAGGATGTTGAATTAAATCGCCTGGATGTGCTAATAACGGAGCCTGTAAAACAATCTGTCTGCTGAAATGCACCACTATTCAACTCCCAGCAGGGAACGGTTCGTTGGATCAGGAAAAGAGATTACGAGATGTGCTAGGGTTCGCAGGACATGTACTTTTCGCAGTTCTGGTCATAACTGCCTAATTTGTTAGGTCAACGTTTCAGAATGAAACGAAGAACACTTGGACACGTGCAGACATTGCTGTTTGACTGCCGATCAAACAGTGGTCTTGGCGAATCCTTTGAGACGGCGACGGTTGAGCGGTTTGCTCACGAGATCAGAACTGCTGGCATTCATTTTCCCGAAATCCTTGCTGTCGTCCTCCCAAAACTCCCCGTTTCCCAGGCAGAAATTCACATTTGGCACTGAAGTTAACGCAAACAAATTTTGAAACGAATAAGTCCAAGTTTTGGTAACAGGCATCAAACTTGGCGACAGTTATTTCCCTGACGCATCGTTCACGTCAAATTATTTCCCGCGCGTCATAACTCAAGCAGAAATTCATGAATCATATTCCATAAATTCTGTCTGGAGGCTCTCAGAGTGCCGAACGTTGTGTCTGCAAACTTTGATCGCGGTAGCTTTTTCGGTTCGACAGTTAAAACTACTAAACAGACAGACACGTACGTACACAGACACGGACATGGCGGCCCATTGTGCGACGAAAGCTCGCAACAGGCAGTCCGAGAAAGATCGCGTTCAATGACGACAGTGAAGTATGCCTGAAAGTTTTTCGCAAGTTGATGAATAAGCATTGAATGATGTGAAAATGATGACAATTTCCTTAGCGAAAATTTCGCGAAACAATAATATTTCACGGTAGGGTTTATAAATTAGGCTATCGCTATGAGAAAAATGTTTCGTCGTGCAAAATTGAAAATAAATGCTCTTTGTAGCCAAAAAGACAAACAACATTAGTTGTTAGCACTTTTTTGTGCTGATAGTTGTTAAATGGCAGTTTACCGTCGTCTAGACGAATTTTGGATGAGATCAGTTCATCAACAAAAGAGCATATCGGCGAACACTCGATTTTCGACTGCACATTTTTAAAGCGAAAATGTTCACTGTTGCCGACCGATATCTTATCAGAGACACTTCGATGTCGCTCTCGCATTTCCCGTTGTGCATGTCCTACAAGTGCCATTCTACGCTTTCTTTTCACCTCTTCATTTACACTGCCTAGCCCACAAAAACATCACGTTTAACGTTCATTCCCCGTCTCATTGTCCTCGAGCAATAATTTTATCTGCAATCTGCTGCCTACTTTCACCCCAACAATATTCGACGGTTATTAAATGCTGTTTACAAATGCTCTTTCTTTTAGCAGTTCGCTATACTCATCCCAACATCAAACAGACCCCAAATTCACTGCTAGAATTAAGGCGATACCAAAAGGCTAAGTCGGTGTACATAATGACTGTTCGTTATTGTACGTACGTAGGGATAAGGTAGCGAATGAGTGCTTCGCATGAACAGCCCGGAACAGGCCTCTCTTACTCAGCCAGGCACGCCTATTGCATTCGTTACTCGCGCCGATCTAGCTTTTTGATCTCATCTAGACACAGTATATGCTCGAGGTTAACATACGGTTCTACTCTTGCTTGGGCGAGTACAGCTGCTTTGTTTGAACGAGGCAGTACCTAGGCATGAAGAAATTCCTCCCTGCATCCCGCCCTTCTCCCATCTCCTCCTCCCCACGGCCTGCAAAATACACACACCGACATGGTGAGAAAAGACGTACAAAACAATAATTCGATCGGCTTATTCCAGCAGTCTATAAAACGTTTAGTTTTCCATGTGGAAATCAACTTGAAATCTTCTCTGTTTTTCCGATGCGGAAATGTCATGCTTCACGCATGATACAATGAAAAAAAGGTCAAGCATACTAAATGAATGGACGTTTACTTTGTGATGCCATCAATATTCGAGTGCATGTGGTCACTGCGATATGCTAACGGCAATGTAACGTCAATCACAATGCACGCCGACGTAACACACGCGCTAGTTATCGCTGAACATTTGGAGAACATCTCAGAAGCTTTAGAGTGCTCCAAAAAAAGCTCTTTCAAGAGAGACCGTTAAGACAACTAGCACATAACGATTTTGATGCGCATTCACGATTGCACTCACTCGTTCCTATGTTCTTGTGACTGTCAAATTTCCTATAGCCATAGATACGAAAGTTCCCAGTTTAAACTGAACAAAAATTGTTTTCTTCGTTAAAACAGGTCCTACGTTATAAATTTGAAGCGAGGCCAGTGCGCTAAATTTAAGTGCCGTAAACTCTTGAATTCATACCTCGATGACTGTAGGCTCATCAGCGGGTGAGGACTGGGGAATATGAGGACTTGTGCGAAGCGATGTCGCCGAAAGAAAGGACAAAGTGGATTTGAAGCTGAACAAATTTAACGAGCATTTGTATAGAGTGGCATTACTAAAGTGGGGAAAAGTTAGAGGTGGCAGAATTTGATCGGGGAGGGCTTTTGCGATTTCGCATCTTCAAAGGAAGGACTGAAGTGAAATGGGAGGCTTTGCTGAGTAGAACTGAATTCGACGGTACATGTAGTTCGAGTGTCTGTGACAGGAAATCATTAAACTTAGTAAGCGTAGTGCAACGAGAAGATGGTAGCTCTCCCTGTTTTGTCAGCGCCCATTAATTACTCCGATGCAAGCTTTCCTTCCGATTCAACACTTCAATGTCACTATAATTCAACATTTCCATTAAGCATCCACTGTCTACACAACAAATGAGGGCACTTCTTGTTTCGCTCGTATCGGCTGTTATTGTGGCTGTTAGCATTGTGGTGAGTCTTACGATCTCTTTAATTTATTTCCTTCACTCATAAATGGCATCTAAATAGCACATTCGAAGAAGCTTCTTTTTACGTTTTGTCGACAAGAAATTCACTCTGAACTCGCCAATTAATATTTGCCGCATTCCCTAGCGCATCGCAGATCTCAGGGTAGCAATAATTATGGAACTGGGGAAAAAGGTTTTGGAGAGTAGCTGGAAGAGGGAAAGCAATGAAGTGATACTAACAAATACATATTTTCTACACTTTCTTTATGGTAAAGGAGCACAACTCCATGCTCCACTTCCTTCCAAATCAAGGGTCATTTTATATTCAAGTTTATCGGATGAAAGAAAACGAGTTCAGAAAGACGAAGACTCGAAATAGGATCTGCCCCTCCCCAGGCTGCAGCTCTTTTTCATTCAGGTGGTACTTCTCGCCTTCCCCTCTCTCTCCTCTCTCTCTCTTTACCTCACCCCTCCCCCCGCTTCCCTTCTCATTCTATTTGGCTTTTCAGATTCGGTTTGAGAAAGTTTTCTAGTGCACCCCTAGAACTGCATTCTCACAATCGTGAAGCGCTGTTTTTTTTTGTTGTCGTCGCAATTTGCCTGGCTTAGCTATACTCGTGTAGTGGTTCCACAATGTAGTACGATATAGTACAAATTTCTGAAGAAAGAACGCATCATAGTAGGACAGAGACAGAGACGGGAATGTTGTCTTCCGTTTTTTTCGCCACAAATTTTCCCACCTTTGAAAACGATATCCTTGCTGAAGTTGTCCTCCCCTCTCCGCCCTCCCGGCTCTTCCCGTTGTTTTGGGAGGATCTTATTCTTTCTGTCATGCCTCATAAGTTGGTAAAGTTCAACTGGAAAGCGCCAACCTTTATCACCTTCAACCTTAAAGGTGCATGCACATAATGTTTAGAATGGCTATTATTTCTTTATGAAAACGTTTTATTCATTTTTGTCCACGCAATATTTTCACTGCTGTTTACGAAGAACGCCCACACATGACACTTGCGCAGATAAACAAATGTACACACAGTTACTCATTTTGGAGACACGACGTTCCATTGTGTCAATAAAAGAAGGAGCGTAAAGCATTTTTTGCTCGCAAAATACCGCAAACCCTCGAACTGAATCCGTCCTTTTAACAAAATTCTAGCGTAAATTAAGTTTCCCTTTAGCAAGCAGATTTTATGCAAAGGGATGCAAAGGCAGCTGCAATTTCATCGATTCCCGCATAAATGCAGCTGACAACTATGCCCACGCATGATTGTTCTGACCAGTTTCGAAACGCCTGGTGGTAAACCTGCTGGCGATCCGTTGGAAAAGCACCAGGGAATCGAACCCAGGTCTTCCCGCGCACGAAGCGGGAGCTCTACCACTAATCTACTGCCATCCAAGGTGATATAACAACGTTCACAAATACACCTATATAAATGCGAAGCATATTTGAACTGGGTATATGCACTTATTCTTGCACTTATTGCTGCACTTATTCGATGAAAAAAAATGCACAACTGAGAAAATATGCCAGGAAAGGAAACTGTAAACAGGGAAACGGGCTCTAATAGAAGCGGTCTATTTGTCACGTTCCGAAGAGAAAGGCTTTAATCAAGGTGCGGCTCTGTTCAAGACACCATAGTAGGTGTCAACTGTAACCTTATATCATAAGCAGACGCAGAAGGGAAGGGGAAGACATATATATCCTTTGCGCCAACGCTTTCGAAAGTTGTGTAGTTAAAGAAGCAAAGATTTTACAATAAGTTCGGCGGGAATACTTTGAAATTAACAAAAGTTTACGCACCTTTTGCGGAATGCATCGAAGCACCTCAAAAGTGAGTAAGCCTTAACGTGCAACAAGATTTTATGTTGCAAAAATTTACAAGGTAGTCTGAACTTGCACGTCTTTAAAATTTTCTTCAGAGGCCGTAGTAAATCGCCAAGGTAAGACGCTCGCCAACTGATTACACATATGGCATGAGTCTTACATGTAATGCACGCGCAAATCAGCGTTCCATTAGGACGCTCGCCGAGTGCGCAAACATAAAGAACGCGTCTTACGTTTTCGATTTGTTACGGCCGCGGATACCATAGCTGTCCGCCCACAGACGGATACCAGTGTTCTCTTGCAGAAAGCGCGCGTCTGCCCAGATGGCAGGTCGGCATGCGACGATACGACTACATGTTGCCTAGCTGACGAAGGTGTCTACGGGTGTTGTCCACTGCCAAATGCGGTGTGCTGTGAGGACTATCTGCACTGCTGTCCAGAGAAAACCAGATGCGACGTTCAAGCACAGCGATGCGTTTCAGTAACGATTCACATAATTATTTTCTTATGCGTTATGAACGTGCTACTTTTCCAAACTGTGAGCTAGCAGCGGGTTGCCAACCTGTGTTGCTGTGCTACTACCGTAAAACTTTACAGCTGTTGAAAATTAAACACGGAAACATCGAGTTGGCGGAACGGCGTCAAAGTTACACTTTATGTTGCCAACAGGCCGACTTATTCGGTCCACACATCTGAAGCTAGCGTGCTAAATAAGATAGTTGACATTACGAATTTTTCATCTCAGTTCGTGAAACTCGACGCCGTGTCAGCTGAGCAGAATTAAAGGATGGCTGTACGCCGTCAGATCTGAGACCTCTAGAGATATCATTTTGTGATGCTGGAACATTAGGGGTAGCTTTCTGCAATGTCCGACCATTAGGAATCGTTGTGCTACTAAGTGTGTAAATTGATGTACGGTTGCAGCCGGACGGCCTCTCGTCTCAAATCAGAAGAAAGCAACAAGCACGCCAAATAAAGGCTAAGTTTGTGGTGTGTCCTGACCATAGGACCAAATGCGACGATGATGCGACATGTTGCGCGCTGGGACAGGGTCGTTACGGTTGTTGTCCAATGCCAGACGCGGTGTGTTGCGAAGATCATTTGCACTGCTGTCCTGAGGGCACAGAATGTGATGTCGAACATGGAATGTGTCACAGCCAGGTCAGTCATTCTCTTTATACACTTCCACACCAGCATCGAGCAGTCACACGAATTTTCGATAAGCGTTTTGCGCATTACTTGCACGAAAAAGGGTAGCTCAACGACAATAACAATCGCCGCTTTGAAAATTTAGCGAGCGAGTTGGCATTCCATGAAAAAAAAAAAAACCAGAAAGGAAAAATGTTGCGAAGTAAGCAATATGCGAAAAACGAGCTCCAATGGGCCATGATGAATTCATCATAATTATAATTGTGCCATAATCGTTGTGCCTATAACTATAATTATAGGCACAACGATCTTAGGTGAGATGGCAAAAAGTGATCGCGGAGTTGAAGCTTTTATGAGAAAAGCCCGATACTGTTTATGGTCAGTTCAAGGCGGTCATTTACACATTTATTGATCGAGTCATTTTTCTCTGTATTTTTACACATCGATCATTCGACTAGCGACAAAAACGTAAATGAACATCGGTCATTACCATAGAATAGCTGAATGAAATGTTTTATCGATCAACACTCACTATTCGATAGTTAAAATGAAAGGCAAACAATGTATAGCTTATTTTACGTATGTAACGTGGAAAAGGCTAATAATGGCCAAAATTACAGGAGAGAGGAGCAATAATGTGGTGGAAAAAGCAGCATGCTGCAAAAATAGGCCAGAAAGCAGCTGTCAGAACTAAGCCAGCATCCAACATTTGCACTGATGGAACCAAATGCACAGCAACCAATAAATGGTATATTTTATTACAAAATCAGTAAGCGCACTTCCCATAAGGTGTTCTTATCTTGTACTCTATTCGCTTACTCGTTTAATTGGGGAACTAGGATGTCACTCATGTTTAGCGTGGTACGCCCATCTAAAAAGTTTTATTCAAAAAGTCACTTGTTATTTTGCCATTCTTGAGTTGGGGGGGGGGGGGGGGGTTGAGGTGGATTGCGAAGGGGCAATAAAGTGGTATTACGCTTTACATAAGAAAAAAAAACAACAAATAACGGCACGGTTGACGAAACAGGTACTAAAGACAAACACTGGAAAATCGTAAAAGTTTCCGTTGAATTAATTTTTATTAATAAAAACATTTTTTTAAAATTCAATATTGTCAAACGAAGAACCAGAAAGGTGAAAAAACATACCCGCAAAAAAATAAAAGCCGAGCAAAATGCATCGAAAACTAAGCACAATACAACTGCAACCTCGAATAAATATTACATTCTTACGTCAATAATAGTTCAATTGTTCCCAATAGTTTGAAACAAGACCGAAATTCTTCAAACTTTGATGATCTCACTTTAAAAAATTCGTGAGCAATCAATACAGGCGGCGCACCTCTTTCTTAATGATGAAGTTTGTGTGTTTCTGGAAAAGCACTCCAGAACCATCTTAAGATGATGATATTATCTCGTCACATTTACACAGAAGATTTCTACACTTTTTCAAATTTCAGCTGCGCGTTTTCCTTCGAAAAAAAAGGAAAATCTTCTCAATCCACTTGCAAATGTTCAACCTGCTTTTCCCTCAGTTGCCTCAGTAACAGAACGGAAAAGTGCATTCACCATTTTTGTGCTCAATATATCACGAATACTCCCAAAAATATTGTAACCAAAATTTGTTTCAGTTGCGAAGCTGAAGATGGGTCTTATAGCTGCTGTCCACTCAAGAACGGCCTATGTTGCAAAGGAGCACAGTTTTGTTGCCCTCGAGGCTACAAGTAAGCTGTCAGTTATTAGAGTCCTCTCTGCTCTCCGTAACTGCCCTTAACACCAGATAATTGTTGCTCTCATTTTAGGCTAGCATGTTAGAAACAGTTTGATACGCTCTTTGTCACCGTAAAAGCGCATTATGGGATGCGATATCTGTGCGCATCTGTATGTGTGAGCATGTCTCGCTGTGCACTAGCTCCAATTCAGTAAATACAAAACTAGTATAACGAAATTCAACATCAAAATCTGATGCAGCGCGATGGCTTCAATTCAGACCATGACTCATGGAGCTATTGCATGACAATGACTTGCCCGACGGGTAGGTCAGAACAAAAAACTTCCAAATTCGATTTCCTGGATCATTTGAAGGCTACTACGATTTAAAACGCTGAATTTGAAGCACAAGGCTTACATGTTAAGATGCAGATGGTAAACGGGAAGTTACCTGAACATGACGCGAAAATTTTAGGAATGTGGACATTTAGAATGTGAGCCGACCTTCTCAATTAGAATCTTCTCAATAAATCATCTAACCAGCGCAGCGTGTGCCAAAAGCAAATGTTGGGCCGCCAAAAAAAAGCAGAAACGGTTTTGCCTACATATTTAGGTTTTCCTTTGGTTTCTTTACCATCACAGAATGAATCAGACCTTCCCAACCATATTTCCGAGCAAAGCATATCATATCCCTGCCTTGACACGTGTTCTGACTTCTTTAGACCTACTTTGAGTGACCAGTTAAAAAATTAATGAGTGTAGAACTCGCCACGATTCGTTGTTATACACCCCTCTACAACCGATAGCACCACTTTACTTAATGTGTTCAGTTTAACATTACTGATTACATGCTCAATTTTTCGGTATCATTGTTTGTCTATCGTGTTTGGTGAGTTCATTTGCTTATCTTCTCCATAGATCATGTTTGTACCTTCAGCACACCGTGTGCCCGTTTTGCACCTAGCACACTTAAAATGTCCAGTTTTTATTTAAAATCAGCATAGCCAATGAAACATCAGTAAACAAGCCGTTTTGATACCAGGTGGCACGCGACGGGAAAGGTGGGGCTGGGG
>JPKZ01000263.1:45504-62362 GCA_000803305.1 Toxocara canis | reverse complement strand
TCATTTTTTGAGTGGTAAGCTCATCAGTATTGCGCAACGACTTGTGCTGGATTTGCGGCATGTGTGCTTGCGCACAATCACCTTCACAATGCTCCATACTGACCTTTATCAAGTATAAGAAAAATGTCTTTGATACTGATCTATCAACCTACTAAAGACCCAATGATTCCTTACTTTGGTTGGCAGAAGACCACAACAACAATGACTACAAGGCTTGTCCAGCGTTTCTGTTATTCGCTGGAGCGCGGTCTTTGTCGTCCTCTTGCAGATCCGTCAGTCCCAAAACGGCTGCAGTTCCACACATTTGTATGTATTTATGTGTATGTTCTACCTGGTCGCTTCAACTTCGAAATCGCTGCAGCTAGTTAAGAAATTCGGCAGCATCACCTCTGCGCAGTGTTACTTCCTATATCAATTTCTGAGTTGATCCATCAACCTTAAACGGAAGTACGGACAGCTCGGATATCAAAAATTTAAATATTTTGTTACTGGTCGAGTTGTGTTTAAACCAATCAGCATAAAAACGATTGCTTTTTAAAATGCGGTCAAAATACGCATACATTATTCGACAACATATTTTATTACTCGTATGCCGCTTATACAGTCGATCAGTCCAAATCGTGCAATTGCCAGAGATCGTAACGTACAAGCTCCTTGTGTGCATTCCCATCTGCTTTTTCAAAGAGGAAAACATTATTCAGTAGTCTCAATTTGCAATATAACAGCTGACGAGGTGCGTAATAATGGACGGATAGGCTAAATATTTGAGGGAACCACCGCTTTATTTTAGCCAGCTGAAAGCTCTCAGCTCAACTTTCCGATGTGATGCGCATACGTTATTTGCCATGTGGACGAACTGCACTGTCATCATCTCTTTTTAAGCATCTCAACCCTTCCAGTAGGCTGAAACTGGCTGATTGGTGGTGGTCGTGGGGGCACACGTATACGCATCAAACCGGAAAAGCACTGGCTTTTCGCAAGAAATGCTCGATTTCTCATACGTATTTTGAGTAGATGCTTAATCAAGGCATCACGAAGAACATACAAACCCGCAAACAAAGGTTTTTGGCATAAAAGCTAGGAGCGAAACAGTTCATAATCGCATGCGACAAGTCGGATTCAGATAAGTCACCGCTCTAGAGGCACGTTTCTGGTATGTGATCACCGAGATGCCGAATTATATCAAGATCGGTCGGCTACAACCCGAAGACAACTGATTCCGTGACCATGCTTCCACGATGACAACATGCCTGAACCATCAACGAAAGTGCCCTGGTTGAAAGGCTGGATGGTGGAACGTAAGGAAGGTCTATTAATGGCACGAAACTGCTAGAAGCCCTCGACTCTACCATTCCGCGTAACACGCCTACTGACCGATTATTGTCACTTCTGTTCAGGGCGTTTGCAATATTACTAGCGCCCTTCAAGTTTGAATTCGCTTTTTTCTCTGCATTCGGTTAAAGTGGGCCGAAATTTAAGCTACAGCTAGAAGGTAGTCTAAGTATTCGTTTTTTGCTGACCACAGATGGATATCCGTGCTGACATCCATGCTGATCTTGTTTGAGAGCTGCGAATTTCTGCAGCAATTTCTTCCTGTCTTCAACTTTCTGAACCTGTGAAGTCAGCATGGGTCGCGCCGGCTCCCAACTTCTACATAGCACCAGACCGTGCTAAATCAGTTGAATGATTATAATGAAAGAAGTCGCATCGTGTGTACGATGCCGCAAAGCCTTTTGCCTCTGAGGGCATAAGATAACAGAGTTACTCATTTTACAAACACCAAAAAGGTCAAACTTTGCTTTCAAGTTTTCCCAAGTTCAATTTTTGATAGCGGAGTGAGAAAACTTTTAGGGCAGCTTATTTTCTGTGTACTCAATTGAAATGTAGTTGAAAACGAATAGCGTTTCTTAATTCCTGTCAATAGAAAAAATACTAAAGCACTTTAAAATATGCACTACACAAGTATTATAAGGATGGCAGTACAGAGTGCACCTTTATGGCTTCTTGATCTGCGATAAAATCGACTTCAGTTGTGATATCCTCTGCTCAAGAGCGCCCGGTTGAGCACCGAGCACCGCATGAGAACTGAAAACCGTATGCTGATTTTAGCCAATTGCATTTTTGCTAAAAGGGGATTTTGATCTTTTATCAAAAGAGTGCTGCAAGTTTCATTCTCCTGAAAGCACCCCGAATTCCCGTCCGCAAAAGCACAAAAACCACCCCCTTTGAAGCGTTGTGCACAGAAATATTTTTCCACCAAAATATCGCGATTGGGATTGAGGTAATGACGCAGTGAGATGATGCCAATGCTGAAATCGATTGCCGGGAACGAAACTCCTCTTTACTTCCCACTTCCATGCATAACACTGCCCCTTTTCATATCGCGCTCTTCCCAAACCAGCATTTCTTAGAGTACGGTCTAGCTTAAAGATGAATTAAGGCACCTAAAGAATTAACGAAAGGAATAGGGTAACGGTCATCATATACATACACAAAAGTACTACAGCGCGAACGAACATTAACATCTTCAAGTGATAAACCTCGGCGCATGATCACGCTGGGTGCGAAATTTAAAAAACGTACTCGTTCTTTCTACTTCTTTCTATTCTCCCTTAAAACTTACGGCACCTTTGTAAGAGTACAGATACCCACCCCACAGTGTCCCCTTATATTGCAGTAAATTGCATCGAATTACAACCACCGCAATCCAGTATCGATTAAACAGTGATAAAATGTTCCCTTTCTACTCGGTCGCCTTCACCGTCATAAGTTAGCAGCAAACGTTGTGTTGTGCAGTAACGCTGCTTTTAGAATACCTATAACAACAAGTCAGCGCATCCTGGTATGTTACCACTTGATATGATTCCTATTAATCCAAACTTCGTATTTTAAGCATCTAGCTGTTTCAACCGAACTACCCGACCATCCCTCCGTCCTTCCCCCTGTTTTTTCTTGAGTTTAAAAATGCTGTAAAAATGGAAAAACTGATGGGTTCTCAGCGTACGAAAAAACAATACTGGTAGAAAAAGCGAACCGAACGGCGAGTGAAAGAAGATATGTATATTCGAGATGCGAGAAGACGGCACCCCTTTCAAGGATGAGTGCCAGCAGCTGGTCGGGATCGTGATTGAGCAGCTCAAAGAATGCACGCGCACGCTCCAACTCACTCTCGCGTCGTCCAGTTAACTGACTAAGCCGTTGCTGTACGGCAAATACGTTCCGGCACACACGCTTTTTGCCGTTCTCGCTCAATTTTTGCATATGCTGACTGAAATTGAAAACATCTCTGACAGCAATAGAGATAATTGTGAATTTTTAAATATAAGTAACAGACGGTCATTTCCGACGAAGAAGAGAGAATAATCCAATAGAATTCCAATGTGTTCGGGTAATCAGAAAGCAAAACATACTTTTAATTTTTAGGATGATAAAGATTTAATAGTAAATATGCTTTTTATTTTTAGAGTAATTTAAAACATACATTTAATTTTTAGGAATTTTTTGGGACGAACCGAATTAATGTGTAAATTAGGGATGTGATTCGTCAGTGTATAATAGCTTCTCGAAATGTGCGTGCTGTCCATTACACATACTCCTTTCGCGAAGCAAAATCTTGCTGAGTGTTTGCTCGCCCTTTCGCATACTTCAGCTCGAGACCCGATCGTGTCACAAATTCACGTAATACACACCGAATTAATGTGTAAATTAGGGATGTGATTCGTCAGTGTATAATAGCTTCTCGAAATGTGCGTGCTGTCCATTACACATACTCCTTTCGCGAAGCAAAATCTTGCTGAGTGTTTGCTCGCCCTTTCGCATACTTCAGCTCGAGACCCGATCGTGTCACAAATTCACGTAATACACGTCCATACCATTCATAGCACTCATCCTTCCAATGTTATTTATTCCCACAGCTTTCTAACCCAACATATTATGGCTCTTTACTATTCGTTAGAAGTCCGCAACTAGTCTCCAGAATGCATACAGTTCGCCTTGTCCCGTTACTTATAACGTCATTCGTTCTTACAGCCTCGAGAACACCATACCTTTGACCATCAACACATATGCGCAATACCAAATGTTACGTCATTACCCGCTACCTGTTAATAGCAGTGTATCTGCCTCATCACAGGCAGCACCATCAATGAAAGCGAGCTGCCGAGTTCCGAGAAGGAAGAGGCCCATATCAGTTGAACGCCTTCACGAAAATGCCTACGTGTGACGACACAACAATGTTTAGCCTAATTCTCTATTGCACTCACACATCGTATGTACATATCTACCTATCCAAACGAGACGTAACACAAGAGGAAATGAGCTATGTGAAGCAGAATATTATACATAAGTCCAATCTCCGAGGCTGGAGGAATGAAATTTGGTTGTTTTTGAACACACCTGTGCATGTTACGATGTCTAAAAATTAAAATTTCAAAGAAAGGGAACAAAACCTTGAATGGATAAAGATGGACGCAGATAAATGTCCAAGGCCATCGAAAAGATACTTCATTTTGTGGAGCGGCAAGTAAGTGTTCAACAGTTGATGAAACTGCATCATATCCCTGCCGAAATCAACCACCTAAAAATAAATGCCTTCGAGGACCTGCGACCATCACTTACAGAAGCTGAACGACAAACGTAATTTAATCCGGAAACTACACACACCGCCTATTCGCTTACAGAACAGTTGAATAACTTCCTTCATCTGCATACTGGTTCTTTAAGTGAAAACAGATAGTTCCTAAGATTCATAAATCCAATAAGTATTTCAGCGCATAACAGTGACATGCCAGATGAACAGCAAAATTAAAACAGCACAAGTAAATTACCACTAAATATTATATTATATGGCCTTACTTCCGCTCTTTCATGAGAGAACTCGACTCAAATTAAAAATCGCGCAATGATGAAAAAAGAAGCACAGTCCAAATGTTTATGCACAATAGAGAGGGAAGCGGGTTTTTAATCAAGGAAATAAGGGTAGTCAGGTGCAGGCAAAAAAAGCAAAACCTCATTGTCGAGTTCGTCATGTGGCAGGGAGGGTCGAATTCGCGCGAGAGGCAGCAAATGGAAGAAACAATGAACACGCAACTCGAGGTGGATTATCAAAAGGCATGTATCCGCCATTGCGTCCAACTCGCTGAGACGCCTTTCCACGGCCGCGTAGATATTCTCCTCCTTTAACATAATCTCAAGCTACCGCAATCGATACGCCGTAGGTTGCTTGGGATGGAGAAAATACGAATGTTACATCTCTTTATGAAAATTACTGTAAGCTGTGAACTTGGGTGCTATCCGAAAAAATAGCTGACGTCACAAGTTAAAAAGCCACACAGCAGATAATCAACCACAGTAAGCAATCGACTATGAAGTTTCGTTAATAGTTCGTTGCAAAAAAGCTAACACAGGCAAACATGTCAGACCACACTTATCACATTCTTAAGCGAAGCAATCAACGAAAGTGCCCGTCAGTTGGCGATTTAGGATTTCGGACTGGAGATTCCTTGCTTCACTGTTATTCACTGCCCTGATGCTCATATCAACAGTGAAGCACTAATAATTTCCATTTATTGGGAGTGCACCTATCTTTGAAGAAGGCGATCAATGAATATCGATCGTTAAACCACTAAGCCTTCACCTCTACGTAAGCTGGAATCCAACCTTCCCTCACACTCAAAGATAAAGATTTTCAAATGGTTTTCTCCTTAAAAATAAAGATTTTAAAAAATCTGATCGATAAATTTATACCATTCTTCGAACGTGTTCAAACACAAGCCTCCTTCGAATATATGCCGCTTCCAATTTCACGGCGAAAATACAAACTGTAACCATACAAAGTAGAAAAACACAACATGACCAAGGTTACCTCGGATAAGAGTTGCTCTTCGTTGAGAAGAATGGAGGATCGATAGAGGGACTGAAAACAGCAAACAACACTCACGAACCGTGTGGCTGAGTTCGGAATTGGGTGACTGCATCTGAATGAAGCACTTGTGCATTGCGGTACGTGCTGATTCCGGCAGCGCGATGATGAGTGCGCGCATACTCGAGCAGAACCACTTCAGCGACTCGTGCATGCACACAAGCGAGCGGATTAGCTCCATGTCGGTGATCAGCTCCTCACGCACTAACTGCTTTGCAGTACCAAGATTACCTCAAGCAGACACCACTCTACTTCTTGAATGTGACAAAGGCGGCAGAACAACTGCGCCATAGCGTGAGTGTCCATAAATTTGTGTCATGAAAAATTCGTACGACTGCCAGACCGGCGAAATGGCAGCCTTCACAAGTGAAGGCACGCCTCTCAAAAAGTGTTCGTCCATTGGACGAGTTTAACAATCAGGAAGTTAGGCAGCAAGCAAATCTGATCGCTATTAGCTAACCCAAAAACAGCATATGCAACACGCAGTCGAATTTCACAAGGAACTTATAAAGAAGGGAACAAAAAGTGAAGAAAAAAGAAAAATGCATGCATGCTTTGACCCCAAACTATCTCAACGCATCAGCTTCCTGCACAAGAGAAGGAACACTTACGGGCCTCGAAAACTGGGAAGGGGTGAACAGAAAGCATTACCACACATCGGGTATATTTTGCTCATTTCATACTACATACAAAGAAACAACCAAAAGAAAAGGCCAGCTAAAACGCTCGTTTTGCAACTGCCCCCATTGGAACCAACAAATGCATGAACGCGCAATAAACAACGCAAAAAGCGTAACAATGTATTCATCTCTTAGCCGGGTCCACTAGTCATAAAAATACGGCTACGTTCTTCCCGATGTTTTTAGACCCTATTGGATATAAGGTGTCTGCATGTGCAAGTTTATATCCGCTATGAAGTGGCGTATAACTTCTGATTCGACGAATCAAGCTAGGCGCTGATGTGGAAATCGCTCCATAGCATCACCTTGCCATCTCAGAATTTCAAAAATTGGCTCGTAATTTTTCCTGTTGTTTCTTCCCTCGCCCTCTTCTCCTCCCATTAAGTGTTTGAATTTTCGAACGGACTCTGACCACAGCTCAAAATCGAGCTGTGACTACCAAGCCTCCTCACAACTTGGAAGAAATGAGGGTTGCGGAGGAAGTGGTGCTGAGGGGAAAGTTGATCAAGTTGATTTATGCATTAAATAAATCTTACCCACTAAATTTCAGAGCACTAGTTTCATTAACTGCGAAGTTGAGACTACTACAGCAGCTCTCTCGCATGTCACCGCAACTCAGCGACACAGTCTCACCGTTCGAGAGAACATATTTCGCTTACTACATATCTCTAATAGGAAGTCCACGGTGCACAACCTCCATTACATTTTGCGAAACGTCTACACTAGTGCTAATCTTCAATGCGTCTGTCTGAACGCACTGCTTTGCTATTCATCTCAGCATCCCTAGCATCCCTTCCTCCCTCCCACCCGCGCCTCCAGCTCATCAATTTTAATGCGAAATCCGTGAACTTCCGCACATACCTATTAGGATTTCGGACTCGCGTTCATTTCTCTGCCTGATGTCCGATTCGCTTTCAGTGATGGGTGGAAGAGCACTCGGCGTGCCCAACGAAGGAGTGGGCGTCGCCTCGTAGGTGCTCACCATAAACCAATTCGGAAGACTTTTCAGCAGCCGAGAAATATCTTCGTCGACGGCCCATGCAGCGCTTATTTTGCGCCGCTCACGACCCTCCTCTCCTTCGCTTGACGGACGAATTATCTGGAAAATATTGGCCAATAACGGAGATTCCTGGTTCAGTCCATGGTTTTGGAAGAAATGAAAAACGGAGAACTAAATTTTCGAGTATTCACCAAGAAGGATCTAGATCCATTTCGAGATGCCCACGTCTATGTTTCTGCACTCCACAGTCTGCATTAATTAAAAAAAAGTCCATTTCTTTGGTACTCTCCTATTACAAAATTATGCAGAAATATAATGAAAACAACGACAACAATAATCTTTAAGCACTTCAACTAATCAACACAGCAGCAATCGAAGATAGTGGAATAACAGTTCGGCACACACAAACTAACACTCTTCGCAATAATTCATCGACATGATAACGAATGTTAGCCAATCAAATTACATCACCACTCTCCCTTACCCACTCATTTTCAGCCTCCTGATACGAGCAGCGGGTGCTTTTATCCAAACCTCAACAGCCGTGGACATCGTAGTACCCATGCAACTTGTAGCAGAAATGAAGAAAGAAGATATCTGCGGACATCAAACAATATCAAGTTTTTAGCTCAAAAAATAAAGAAAGCCTATGAAAGTGATAAGTTTTGGCGACGAACTTTTTCGTAAACGCCAGTGGCACTCTTCGCAAACTCGTCGATCACGAGAAGCCAAAGAGCCGAAAGTCTTTCCGTATAAGCAGGCATTGTTTCGATCAGTTTGCCGATTTCCTCGCACACTGCGAACATATTCCAACAGCTCGCCAACACCTTCTGCAGTACATGCTGCTTATAAATTCACAATTCACAGACCACCAGCCATACAATCAAACACTGGAAGAGGATACTCGGCCTGGAAGCCCAACAACGATAGTCAGCAACGATTTGAAAAGACCGGACAAAAGCGAAAAAACTTTAATATGGGTTACGGTAGTAGTGGCAAAGCTTCATAACTTAATATTACGCATGAGCAATTTTTGCGCATCTTATTATTGAAAAAAAAAGAACCGGTCAGAACGTTAAGAATTCTCTCAGATCAAGAAAAGATGCCATAATACCTTCGTCTCTCAGATGCTAATGCAACAAAGAAGACATGAATCATGCATATATTGAGACTACTGTAACATTCAATTAATTTAAAACATGCTCTGACGCTAAAGAAGACCGCTAAACCATTGTTTAGAAAAAAAAGACAAGCACAGCTTATAGTGTATCGTTTGGTGAAAACGGATTAGCTAAACATGGATGGCGCTAACAAGGCCTCCACCCTGCGAGTGGAACTCAATTTTTACATTTGCAAGTCAGTTGAGTCAGCGACCGACCACAGCAACCTTCACTGAATGCATACTATGTGAACCAACAGCAGCACGCTGACAATTATGAATGCTGGACTTTTTAGCTACTAGAACGGTTGAGCGGCTTAGTGGAAAGAACTAACAGGGTTGGGATAATGCACGAGGGCTCGCCAAGCGTCGTTGCCGTGCAGCGCCTGCTCGGCAAGATTCTCTAGTTTGCACTTGAATCGATCGATAAACACATCTACTATGAACGTATGCAGGAAACGACGCAGTGTGCAAGGCTTCTGCCCACTCTGCGTTTCGCGTTCATCGCAGAATCGTTCCAGCTGCTGGTAAAGAGAGGTGATATTCCACGGCGATGGTGAACACACTCTCGAATGAGTCTGCAGACAAGATGATTTGCTCAAACTGATAGCTAAGAACAAACGACTGTGATTTTATGCTTGCTACTTCGTGCTACCAATTCGTGTTATAGGTCGTATAGCTAATTGAAAATAATAATGAATTCATTTGAATCCATATCATTACGGCTAGAAACAACTCAAGCGCACATTTCTTTTACATACTAGTAGATCTGAGAGAACTGCCTGAAAAGTCAGAATGTCACAGAGCAGAGGGATCATATGCAAGATTCTGATCAAAGGAATGAGGGGGAAAGCTTTTAAACAGCAAGGCCTTTAGAACTAATTATCGCACGACGAAGATGACTGCATTTTTTAAAAACTGCTAGTTTTTAATCAGGAAGTCCTCCAAAATATGCGTGACATGTTTACGTATGCAGAGAGATAGAGAGATAAACAGCGCCTCAGTCTTCTCACCACGAACAGATAAACGCAAAGGTTACGCAAGGTAACCGTCAAAAATTCTGCGAACCATCAAAAGACCAAGGAGACACTTTTAAGATATATAAGTAAGGTGTTTTAATTACTGACGTTGAGACTGTTCACTTATGAAATAAGCGTGATCGGAAATGAAATATGAATGCCACATAAGAGTACGGAAACCTGTTTTGATGACTGATTGTTGGTGGCCGTGGCGGCGCATGCAGACGCATCAAACCGAAACAGCACTGGCTTTTCGGATGAAATGCTCGATTTCTCAGAGGTATTCTGAGGTGAGCTGGTGTGTACATATACATATTCGGAGACAACCTTCTCTATGGTTTCTTGCGCCATCGTCCAGTAGCTGGCCGCTAACGAGATCGTCTGCTCTGGGTTGTCTTGCTCGGACTGGACCTTCTTCACCTGCTCATCCATCAGGCAATGTGCGTCATAGCTAGCGCGCAACTGGCTTAACAGCTGAAACACTATTACTTCATGACATCGATGTGCCGAAAAGATAAGGGGCTTCTATAGCACCTTCACCTCATTCGATCTCACTGGGAGGAAAAAGCAAGCAGGTTTTGATAGACTTTGACATAGATTTCTGTTGATTTACTGGAATGCAAAAAGTTTTCACTTTGTAAAAAAAAAAAAAAAACTTTATTTGAGTTGGTCGTTGGCTTTACCACTTCCTCAAATCCAACCTTTTTCTCCCCCAATCATCAGCGATAAAAAGACCGCACTCAATTTGGCAGTTCATGGTACGCGTGCCTTTCTTGAGACCGATAAGCTTCAACAAGAATACATTACGAAGATGGTGTCGTATAGGGCTCTCAGCATTTGTCGATTAAGGTGAGCATCACGGTTTAGTGGGACAAGCAGACAACGCTGAGAGGAAAGGAGACGCATCTTAAAGTACCGAAATCAGTGAAAGTTTACTTGCCTACCAACTTTCGACGCCTTCAGCGCACAAAACAATAAGAAAATGAGAATTCTCTCCTTTTGTGCAAGCTCAACCCCAGCTCTTCCTCCAAAACATGTGTAAAGGAGAACCTTTCACTTTGGCCTCACAATAGAAATAAATTCTTCGAATCCCTTTCAACAGCTGCATTTGAGCAAATATTGTGACATGAGGACTCTTGAAGATAAGAGTGAAAAACAATGAAGGAGAAAGAAAATCTTACGAGTTGCATATAATGGGCTAAGTGTCGCGCGTCACCCTTCTCACTGCCGTCGAAAGCGACACAAATGACCGCAGCTGACAAGTGGATGAGTCGTTGCAGCACGGCTGGTGAGGTGTTTGCAATGCGAGTAAGTGTTGTGCCGAGGTAGCCGAATACACACAATGCACGGATACAGCACAAAAGCTGCGCAGACGCATCGTCCTCCGACCCTGCGGCAACGCATTCGCGTATGGCTGAACAACGTGCTACTATCCCAACACACTCCGCCGATTCACTCACCTTGCTTTCCGGTAAAGACTTGATCACTTCTAGCAACTGAAACACAACACGCATTAAGCATTTACCTCCCTACGTGATAGCATATCTGTAGACAAAGTCCTCAACATTTCACCAAAGAGGAAACGCCTATCGTTAAATGCGCGCACAACTTGGTGGGAGGTATCGTCATCCGGCGACAGGTAACACTCCTTGTGGTCTCTGCCTAAACGTTCCCTTCGAGCTGTTGGCTAGCGCAAAGCGTTAGCGCTCTTACACTTCTGCTTACAGCCTGCTCGATCGCCTTCGTCGCCCTGTTTTCTCTCGCTCATACCGCGCGCCTTCAGCTTGCACTTGCTTGACTGCCATTAAAACTTCACGATGTAACTGAGACAAGCCTGAGCTGCCACGGCCGTACAGTCATCAGGTATCGATCAATTCAAAACTCTCCTTTCTTCATCACAGCTGTTACAAATTGTATGAAATCTGAACTGTACTAATATTGTTACTTATGCCGAATTGGTTAGATAGAACGGAAGGTCAGCTTGTTTTAGAGAAGCCCAGCGAAAGTTTGAAGAAAAATTTTAAAGCATTAAAAATAAAATTTTCCAACCATCTTCGACAGCGATCAGTCAAGGCAAAAATCGTTGAACTTACTTGAAGCTCGAATGGTCGCACGATCAGATGGTTTGTAATATCATCGACAATGTATTTCACCAATTTCTGAAATATGACTCACTCAAAATAGAAAATGTTAACGAACCGACGCCATTAGATCTTATAGCCAAATTGAGAAATGACAAAATCTTAACTCAAAAAAAAAAAAATCCCACGTTTCAGCCAAGGCTGAGGTATAACGAAAAAAAAAAGATGCAACAATTCAATTCGCTGCGAAAAAAGTATGTATATATGTATACGCACATGTACATTACATATGTATAAATATACGTATATATACAAATGTAAGTACATATGCACATATACATATGTACATGTATATATATTATATATGTGTATGCACCAGCATTTAATATGTACATATACATACATACAGACATATATATATATATATATGTATATATATATGTGTATATATATATATATACGTATACCACACATATGGGTATCACTGACATAATGAGAAATTTTGCAAAGACACATAGGGGAACAAATGAGAATAAGCGAAATTTCTGCAGTACAAGATCTTCCTGTGCATGCAGGACACTTTTTTGGCGAGAAAGAGTCCGATTTGCTAGAGGAAAACAGATTTCGTGACCTCAGATGCTGTCTGAAAAATAGCCAAAAATATGCAGTACCTTTGAGGTTTCATGAACCTGAGTACGTAGATGACTCAGACCATCGATATTCGAAAATGGACCGTTCAAAAGCAAATCTGGAAACACTTGCTCATTATTAATTTATACGTGACTGCAGCGCCAGCCTTCACACGACCATCAACCTCCAAGGAAACTCACGGCATACTTGTTTTCCGTAAAGAATGAATATCAGAAATTCAAGTCACTCCAGAAACTGGAAACTTAACGACTCTTAATGTCATTTTCATTATCATGCCGACATTCGCCGTTGATCGATACGGCAAGAATCGCTTTCGAAATTCTGATTAACGCACACTCTACACAATAATGGCTAAACTGTTTGAAGTGAAATAAAACGTACCGTCGCCGCAAACACCGACATTATATTTAACAGATGCCAATGACTGCAGTCATAACACGACGGCTCTAAGCGAAATTCGCTTATTTAAAACAATCATCATATGACTCAATTCGAAAACTATTCCAATGTTCAGAAAACTTTTGAGAAAATGCCAATAAATTATTCTAGAAAGAAAGCTTCAATCGACGACGAAACGTCAGTAATCAAAGCACACAAAAAATTTTCTTTTATCACTTTTTATCGTCGTTTTATCGAACGTCTGCTTGTAAGAACGTAGTAGATCGGGTCAAACAAAATCCAGTAGGCCTCAAGCTGTTTCGGACATAATGATAAAGAAGGCCTCCGCTGTTCACAAAAAGATTATTTTTTTCGCACACTCTACACAATAATGGCTAAACTGTTTGAAGTGAAATAAAACGTACCGTCGCCGCAAACACCGACATTATATTTAACAGATGCCAATGACTGCAGTCATAACACGACGGCTCTAAGCGAAATTCGCTTATTTAAAACAATCATCATATGACTCAATTCGAAAACTATTCCAATGTTCAGAAAACTTTTGAGAAAATGCCAATAAATTATTCTAGAAAGAAAGCTTCAATCGACGACGAAACGTCAGTAATCAAAGCGCACAAAAAATTTTCTTTTATCACTTTTTATCGTCGTTTTATCGAACGTCTGCTTGTAAGAACGTAGTAGATCGGGTCAAACAAAATCCAGTAGGCCTCAAGCTGTTTCGGACATAATGATAAAGAAGGCCTCCGCTGTTCACAAAAAGATTATTTTTTTAAAAAAAAGTGATAGTGAATATTTGTGAGCCAATTTCAATGTTTAATGTGGTACGGAAGAAGGTACGTATATATTTTTTAAAAGGCGACTCAACGGCTCCAATGTTAAAAAAGCTTCAAGTAAAATTTCAATCACCATATCATAGCACTCTCATATAACCTATGTTGACTACTGATACGACAATGTAAATTTGCGAACTGAGAGAAGCTTTGCCTGCTGGCATTCATAACGCCTTAGCAATAGTGCAACCCACATGCTTTGTCAAGCATTTAACTGAAAAACCCTCATTAAAAACCGTACCTCCAGATTTCCACTTTTTGAGAAGGAATAGTGAAACCAAGCTGAACTTATTACGCGGGTTTTACCTTCGCATATTATCAAAGTTTTAAAGTCGTCCGCCTGTTACGTGTCGGGCTTCTAAGCTGGGCCATCAGCAGATGGTTTTTTTCGTTCCTGAACACTGAAAGTTCATGACAAAAAAAAACGTGATGAGTGTCCAGCGGACGCAAAAGCCATAACACGTTACACAGGCATTCATTGTACTATGCTTGATAGAGAAACCTCATAAAGTAAAATTATATAATGAAAAACGAAAAAATATACAAATGGAACTGACGAACCAGCTTCTTTGAGCGAATTCGCTGCTTTAAGGTAATCGGTATGGGAAATAGCCTCATCCACCTCGCTGCCGATCCTTTTTATTGATTCTCTTAAAAAAGATGGGGAATCCATGATTGCACTCATTAACAGCATATGACGAAGAAGCCGACACTATTTACCGCCGGGTCAACAATAATTGTCAAGTAACCAAACTTATCAGAGCGATAGCTGCAAACTCCTAGTCAACATTTATATGCTCACGTTAATATAAACATAAATATCAGGCACCCTTTGCGGTAGAGAGGGCATTATGCACGACCAGACCAAGTTTGGTCAACGAACAACTAACGAAAGCCACACAGCAACGAACGGGCTGATTAGATAAGAATATGAACACATAAGCTAGGAACTTTGTTGAATGATTTCGTATTGGTTCCTTCGATCGCACATTTTCCGGATCACATTCCTCCTCCATTCCTCCCACATAAAATATTTTTTCAACATTACATTTACTTTCATGAGACCTCTACATTGATGGGCAACAAAATGTGGACGGTGGACCCAGTCATTCGGTTTGTTTCATGAAGTTACTTCCATATTACGGCTCCTTCCCGTAAAGAACACTGTACTCTTAGAGGCACGCAATTCACATGCGTAACCAAAACGTACAACAATTAGCAAAACAATGTGAAATGGAGCGAACTAAGAGAGGGAGGCTAACATCTGTGCGAGGATACTGCTAACGTATCGTTGTTGAGCGTTCTCCATCCACAGGCGCTTCAGGTCATCACGTCTACACTGCAATAATGTACGACAAGTGAGGAGACCGTTGCGCACACTATGCACCCTCTCGCGGCACGCTGCAAATTTCTTCTTCAGTTAAACGATCCGCAACCTTTTCCGGCCTCTCTTCCTTCCTCACCCCTCTCTCCCGCCCCCCTTCCCCTAGAAAAACATTCAGAATCGTTGCCACTTCCTTGCCAAATTTTCGGCAATTCCTTGGTCAGAAACTTTGCCTTCGATCTTATCGAAGTGAGAACTCCATTACTTTTTTCGGATATCGAATATCCCCTCCTAAATTTCAAAATTACCCTCCTACATGAAGAGAGCCTCCAGATTGGCGACCCTTGAAATGTACGGTCGAATGAACTGCTCCCATAGAACGCTAATAGTGATATCATCATAAAACTTTTTAAGAAAGTGGAAAAGGGTTGCCGACCCGACATAGTAAAAAAGATTACGATACTGTGCGATGTTTCAACTGACCTCCAAGAAAATGTGCGTCATTTCTTCGTCTTCCACGTGAGCTAAACAGCAGCTGATAATGGAGTCATGTCTTTGACAAATATAGCATAGATTTGTTTCCTTTATATGCACAACACTCGCGCAAATTGCGCCAAAATATCGACTTTACTCGAACAAGTTTTTTCTTTTTCAAAAGACACAGCACGGTCTTAACACGCGGCACTTCGTTGCCTTAGATCATCGTTAACAGCATAACAGCGTAAAACAGAGGTATACCTGTTATTCTAGAAGAAACACTCCGAAACGACTCCAGACACGTTCCAACATCGTTTTCGTGCTCTGAAAATACTCTTATGCACAGTTAAGCATTAGTTCGACGATAAACTCCGAAAGGCAAAACGCTGACTCTCCAACTGAAGGGGTTTCTTGATCACTTATGCAGAAACCAATGTTTTGGAAGTTACATTCTGATTAATTTGGCCGTCGATAGAATTGCCACTTCAAATGGGATGAGCGAAAATATTAAATAGCAAATCTTAGGTGAGGCAAAGCAGAAGAACTGCTGAATGTTTCAATAAGGTCGGGGTCCACCGCCGTCCGTAAATCAGCTAATTTTTTTCCGTCAACAGACTTTCTTAACTGTTTGAAACCAAACTATCAGTAGTGATAACAAATAAGGATATTTTTTTTAAAAAACCTAGCGCTTCGTCGTACGGTGAACGATTTCGAAACCACCTACATAAGCGAGACAGTGACTTGCAGGACCCAATGTAGAAGTTCTTCCTTCACCCGCCTATGCCAAAATCAGTACGAAGACAAACTAAAACTTCATCATCCTCGATAAAAGAAAGTCTATTTTTCTCGGCAAATACGAAAAATTTTATTTGGCCCTAATTTCATCACAGGCAATAAAGGAATTTCTGTCGCCCGCTGCTTGTTCAGGATTCGGAGACTATTAAAAATAGAGATGGAAAAACATATAAGCACATAGAGCAGAATGGAGGCGAGATGTGATGCACCTTGAACGAGCTGATCGATCTCAGCAGAAGATTCGACGAAACCCATTTCCAGTCGGCGACGATCCAGCTCTTTCTGATCCTCCGAAGAGCTCGTCGTCAGCGTTCGAATCATGTTCAGCAGAAGAGCACTCTGCAAGTCCAAAATGAATATCAACATGAGATATGAACTGTCGTACACAGTAGTGGAATTAGATTTAAACGCATTTAAATGGAAGCTAGCAATGCTTTTGTGAAAATGAAAACAAAATTAATCAAAGGAGCTCAGTTCACTGTTTCTCAGACAACGCGAAATCATTTATTCTAAAACAATC
>JPKZ01000263.1:11130-38409 GCA_000803305.1 Toxocara canis | reverse complement strand
AATATGCTAACAGCAAAATGAAGATTCTTTCTTTAAATCGCAGGTTACATAGTGAGTTGTTGTGAATGCTGTATGCGATTTTATTTAAATTGAAGAATTTCACTACGATGCTGAAATAAGAGCCAGGTGGCCATATGTAGCCATCCTTTTCGCTTGAGGAGGCACCAGATGAATGGACAGCCGTTCTAAATAGTTGTCTTTCCCCGGGCTCCACCTTCGTTCAGTGTGTTTCATGTAACGCAGCAGGTTTTTGGTTTTATTTTCATGGTATGAGTCGGCATTTAGTGCAGTTCTCATTGACGTTTCTCTTCTACCGCAAATGCCGTTGCATTTCCCGGATGCATTTGTTTATGTTTTTATTGTTAGGAGACTTTTGCAGAGCACCATGGGAGAAGGGAGTTGTAGCGACGCATCATCGTGACAAAGAACGATCGCAGCGGGCACGTATACTCGAGTGTACGTTATGCGGACAGACATTTGAAGGTGGGTCTCTACTGAGCAACTTTCAATTTGTGCAACTGCAGGATGAATGTACTACAGCAGTTGGAAATAGCGAAATACTACTTTTAAACAAAATCCACTAGTCTTGCTTACGGGTTTGGTTGTACTGCACGTATGTCGACTCGGTTTCGAGGGAAGTTTAGTGGGGAACAAAAATCTCATAACAAAGGCAAAGGGTGAATTGGTGCATACATAAAAGCGGTAGATTGTCATCATTGAATTGTTGTTCAAAGCGCTTTATTGTGCTGGCAGGTGTCATTGTGATTCTCAGAAACATCGATGTCATTAGATAAAAGCTGCAAACTTTTAGCTCATCGAAATGACCATATATGTGGTGGAAATTTATTGTATTTTGTATGGCACAATGTGAACGTAGAAACTTGCCAACTTCTGTCAAAAAATTGAAGAAAAATAATTCAAAGAGATTTTTCGATGTGCTTAAGAAGAAGAGGATCTAAATTACGTTATATTTTACATCCGAACCTTAATGGATTGTATACAATGTAACATCTCGCAAACTAGCCACCCACAGTTACAATTTTTTGCCATATTAGCGAAGCAGTCGACGACGAACAATTTTTTATTTGTGGCCCAGCAAATTTTAAAATGTCTTGAAACAGTCAGTGAATTAAAAGCGAATCGGATTCATCACTGCCCCGTTTGTTCACCAGCTGCATCAGCGCATTTCTGAAGGCAACTTTCCGCGTATCGAATTAGAAATTATTTGAATTTTTCGATATCATCGCATGGTAGGCACATTTTCAATGACGGAACGTCGCCGTTAGCGTCGCTTTGGCTTCTTTGCTGTTTCCGGCTGTCCCACTTTTCTCTCCTGTGCTTCTAAGAGAATCTGATCATAATCCACAATCTTCTACGGTCATGTCTGTAGCTTTTCCAACGTTTGTGTTTTTTGAGCGCCGTTCTCGCAAAAACTAAGTCCGTGATTAGTGGTTCAGGCAGGAGTGTGAAAGCCTATTTCAGGTAAGAAGTGTGCCAATGTGGCCAGAAGAGAGGGGCTTACAAAGTCAAACGTTATCTTTCTTCCACTGAATGCAACCGGACAAAGAAAACATTTCTGCTCATGTTAGAAACAGCTGCAATTTTTCCGCTTGGACAATGTGCCCATATTTTTTCTCTTTCAATGATTTTTTTTCCTTTTCCCTAATGTGCAGCTGGATTACTCATATCCGTTGCGGTCAAGAGTTGAATTAAGTTCAATGGTACTCTACAAATTCTTTAGTAAGTATGATTTTAAAAAGCAAAAGTATGCGGCATACGCTGAACCGTTTTTGATTTCTTTGACAAAACATTCAACTATCGCTTCGGAGCGACATTTTCACCATTGCAAATTCACGATTGCAATTTCTGAACAACGAGGGCTTAATATAACACCAATTGAATATAATGCCGCTTTTCCATATGTGCAGATATTGCTACATCGGCTATGTCTGCTACGTATATTACCATAAAACTTGCAGCTCGTCCCACATCCGTTCTTTATGGTTCTCCTCTCTTCAGATTCAGCTCGCCCGAAGACCGGAATTTCGGCAGTCCTCTTTCCTTGAAACGACTTTTCCAACCCAGTTTAATGGCATTTTCCAATACATCGTCTCAAACAGTTTCTAAAACTCGCTTCTTCCTCGAATATGATCCTCTGTGGATACGCCAGCCGCATAAGCTTCTCTTCGTCGCATATGTGCAGTTTTTTTTGTGGGGAACTGCAGTGCTTCAATCGGCGTGTTTTGAATCGCACTTGTGCGTGCTCGTTTCCAGTTCCTCGAAATTTACGCGATGCGGTAATTGAACCACTGCTTGCGTGTCACGAACTTTTTGGGAGGTCAAGATTTTTGAGTCACGTTTTTGACCGAGACTTAGGGGACATGCTGGAAAACGTTGCGCAATGAGGACGGTTGGTAAACGACAGCTTTTGGTAGCCATAAAATACGTGGATGTGTTAAAGGCGCCAGAGAATTCACGTCTTGCGCAACATTTCTTCAAGAATTGTCAGAGCTTCCGATCTTCCCCAGTGGTTGTCTACAAAATTTTTGGCTCTTCTCATCGCTTCTTTGATTTCCTGTTTTGCGGGTCCGTTCTCGGAAACCCTGAAATTTACGGGTTTTCATTTCATTTGAGCAAGGACGGGAGGCTGCCAACGTGAGGTGTAAGTTTCATGGTTTATGATGTTTCTGCTGAGGCCCAGTATAACACTGTCCAGGAATGTGTACGACGAAGTTACCGATAAAGTGCATTTTCGGCTCTTAACGCTGACCTTACCTTCTCGCGCAAAGATTTCCAGACTTATACTTTCTTTGTTTGCAAATGTTGCGGAAGCCAACGTGATGGAATTGTTTGGAGCATTTCAAGTTGAAAAGTGCTGCTGGTTATAGCCATTCGAAGTAAACTCGCAATTTTTCGACGTAATCAACGGAAAATGGCAGTAAAATATGATACAGTTTGGGTGGTCACAACCGGAAAAAAACTGGAACGATTTTGTTTTTAAACTGGGAAAGCAAGTGTGTGGCGAATTATTGAGACTAAGCGTTTTTGCAGGTGATGCGGGGTATCATCTGCGTTTCAAGCATAAACTCGACAGCTTCATGGATTGGATTTCTGTTATCAAAATAGCCGAGGCGTCTCCGAATCCTGACAAGAACGCTTTTGCGTTAAACAAACTTCAGACGCTTGTAAATGGCGTTAAAAAGTGATCAATGCCGGGACATTTCGTGTGTACTGTAATATAAATTGGCTAGGCATGAATACTGTAACTTAATTGGATAGAAAGCAAAATGTTGTTTTAACACAACTAAGCAACCGTGGGTGTGCCACAGAACTTTTAAATGAGTGCCGGAAATAAGCGCCCCTTATCGAAACGAACGCTTGTAAATGGCGTTAAAAAGTGATCAATGCCGGGACATTTCGTGTGTACTGTAATATAAATTGGCTAGGCATGAATACTGTAACTTAATTGGATAGAAAGCAAAATGTTGTTTTAACACAACTAAGCAACCGTGGGTGTGCCACAGAACTTTTAAATGAGTGCAAATATTTGCGAACGGGAATAAGCGCCCCTTATCGAAACGAATTCAGTTATGAGAACGCAATCGTTTTGCACCTAAGGGTGTACGAAACTGAAACCAGAACGGGTGGAAGTTGACGTTTTTTGAGATCGAATGTGGTTCAGGTTGCCCAAGTAATCCTTTCGAATTTCTGCGGTTATTTTACCGCCTAAGAACTGATACGAACGCAATGGTACGACAGCAGAACACACAGAGTGCCGGGAGGAAAATATGAACTGCATCGAATTCACGCCAAAAATGGGAGATCGTGCGTGCGTGGAGGGCGTAACGTAATCACATTAACCGGACATAACGGGTCGTTTTGATAAAAGACATATGGCAGCCGGCTTCCGTGTTGTCAAGCCTACCAACCACTCGTCAGCCAAGAGCATGAAAATTTTTTAAAACAAAGATTCGTGTGAACGGTATTTATGCTTTCTTTCCGATTGCAGCGGCCAGTATGTTTTTTTTTTTTGTTTTGTTATTTTTTTTTGAAAATTTTTTAAAACAAAGATTCGTGTGAACGGTATTTATGCTTTCTTTCCGATTGCAGCGGCCAGTATGTTTTTTTTTTTGTTCTGTTATTCTGTATCTTTTTGTTGAAGTTATAGACGCCGTTCTTATCATCCTGATGTTGTTGAATATGCCGACAACTGAACCGTGATAATTGCACTCATTGGCACTTTCATCACTGTACCTTTGCGTAGCGGAACGCTTACAGTAATAATAGGTGATTAAGATCTGTATGGAACGAAACCCGATTATGCAAATCTTTCAAATCGTGGATGCTTCCTTTTAAGTAGTTTTGTTCACAAAATCATTTAATGTTTATTGCCGTTTAACAAGCACTCTGATGCGTGAAGGCATGGTAGTGGACTTGCCACTCGGTGATCCAGTCACGCCGGTTATTATCATTGTCACTTTCATTAAGATGTCATTCACGATGTTCACATCTGAGAGGATTTTTTCATGGAGTCTTACTATTTTTCGGCTTTTGTTCTATTCTTACGATCTACCTGCAAATTGACACCTGTGCATGGTGTACAAAAGACGATGTGTTTTGCGTAGGTGGAGCATGAGAAAGTAACTAGTGATTTTTGCGGTGTTGCTAGCTGAATTTTGTCGAGACTTTTGTTGAATGGAATGGCGTAATGTTTTGCCTAATGCAGTGCTCGGCTTGACAGCCAAGTGCGCAAGTGTTAATGCATAGCTACTCTATGAATCGTTCGCTCAATATATCGATCAGTTTAATTACTCTCATCTTTTCTCGGCGCGCTGATTTCTTGTTGTGCTGCAGAGATGGACGCCAAATGATGCAGTATCGCTAACTCGCGTACGTGTAGTAATGCGCGCATATGGTGTCTGTTAACACATGCACTTCTGCTGCACGAAAAGAATGTTTCGTTTGATGCAACCGGAATTCAAGCGTTAAATGGCCATAAGTGACATAAATTTGTCTCATTGCCAATGTGGTAGTGATTTTCTTCTGGCGTGCTTTGTATATTGGGGCGTCTCGACGGTTCTGTACCCATCGTGCATAACGTTATCCATATGGCTAGGCGGGTAGTGTTCTGTAGAAACCACGCTAATTTTGAGAGCCCGCGTATAAATCAACTGGCCCATCTTTTCGCAGTTTTTTTTTTTTACCGAAACTATCCAGCCGGAGTTCACAAAGTGCCATTTATAAGAAGTTTGTGTAGCTTTGCTTTACATACTTCTCGTGCATTTCTATTGATAAACGGTCAACATGTAGGCTAGGGAAAGGACGGGAGGAGTGATCACTTCGTTCATGTTGAAAGTATTTTTGTCGAATGAATTTTCTCGAGTTTAATTTTTGGGCACTAATGATTGAGTGACGTTGTTCGAATAAAGTGCAGCACATAGAGGTTTCTATTATTTGGTCGTGTAACGATGGAACAAGTTACACAACACTGCTGGGCTGATGCAGTTTTGTACGGGTTGTTCGCCACAATTCGTTGGCATTAAAAAAACCATTCGAATGGGTTTTGGGAACTGGTTTTCTGTTACTTTTTATAATACTTTTAAGGAATTGTTTACTGCAATTTCCAAAACAGTGATATTTACTCGCTGAAAGTGCTATATCTTCTATCCCAAATCAAAAAGGGTTCAAATACCGCACGCACATCGTATTCGGTTCGGGGACACTCATTGGAAATTCCGAAATTTGCGAAGACTTGTTCCAGCAAACGCTGTTGAAAGGCAAGCAGTGAATTACGTGTGTTCGGTTTTTGGTATTTTTCATATGGCTGGCAGTACAATTTTTTCTAAGTTTGATTTCTGACGGCGAGAAGTTCAGGAGGTTTCCTCACACGAAGGGGGGAAAATTTAGGCAACCAGAGAAATAAGTAGAAGAAGATCGGGCTCCCGGCAGTACAGTTGCTAACATCGACAGTTGAGGACGGATGTACGAAAATTTGGTAGTTTCGCTATCTCAGCAGCAATCGGCAACCGTGTTCGCATCATCAGCCTTCACAGCAGTGTAATCAAGATCTATTTGCTTCTGTCACCTTAGAAAGAATTGCACAATAGTGTCTGAATTGCACGCAAATAAATCCGCAGCAGGCTCCGGTTAAGCACTGCAGGAATTGAATCATCTTCGGCGCCTGTAGCAGTTGCGGGTCTGGAGGTTACTTTTCATTGTATTTTTTGTACGTCCTTTTAATAGTTTAAGCCTATTCCGGCCAAAAAACCTTGAAATGCATATTGGATCGAAAATTAGGAGTTGCAGAATTTGATCTGGGAATGGGTGCCCCGCGAAGTTATCCTGAAAATGGTGACCCACATACATTGCGAAAGTTGAGGGGAAGATGGGCACCCTGAAACGAATGTACAATACACGTTACGCATTGCTACTGTTTGCTATGTTATCTGCAGTGACAGCGTCTACCATGCAAGGGTCAGAGTGACTGCAATGTTTTTGCCTGTACTGAACTATACTGAAGGTTGCGGGGGAGGGGGGAGTTGAGGGTTACGCTGGCTAATGCACATTATCTGTCATGTGTCACACCAGTTCGCCTACTGAAGGCACAACGCTGAGAACTGTTGCTACATTCGACACAAGACCGTTCCTCACTCAAAATAAATTAAAAAGTGGATATGCCTAACAACAGGACTTGGCGCGAAATCCTTTTTTCGGCATGTGAGTTATGGAAATTTCAAAATTCATCTTGCCTGCAAAGGGCAGTGCATGGTGGCGAATTTTGCTGTTGAATTGAGCGCATCGGCGTTTGCATATTGCGGTACTATTGGTCGGTTGTTGGTTGCCGACGCGGATGCATCATGAAAACGGTCCTCAGGTGATACGTTCGGGGCAGTGAGCATTTTTGTAGTGATGTATACTCTCGTACGCTCGGTGAATGCAGCATTGTTGGGCGTTGGCACTCTGCAATCGTTTGAAGGTATCTCGTCACATGTGCGATCGCATAAACTTAATTCCGCTATAAGAACACTAGAGGAGTGTGGTGTGAGGAAATAATCGATATACACTTGCCACTTTGTATACAAAACGTGCAGTTTCCATCTGAGTGCGAGCTGCTGTATGTCGATTTTACATGTGACAAAATGTTCCGTCTAACTGTTCCTTATCGTCTGTTGTACGTAGCTCAGTTATCTTCGTTCGATTGTTGCCAGTTTTAACGCACGGTCCAATGAGAAAGGTATTACGTGCCTGTCGTGCTCGCCTGAGGCATTCGTTCGCCGGTACAGTTTAGGGCAGTTGGTTAGCACCGCGTCCCGTCGAGATAACATGCTCGACCTTCTCCTCACAAATGATTTGACCCTTGTAAAAGAGGTATTCATGGACGAGAACTCTTCCACAAGCGACTTTGCGAGTATACATTTTGAAGTAGTGACCAAACCGCCAGTTCCTGCTCCTGAAAGTTAGTGTTCGGAGATGTGATTGGATTAAGGCTAATGCTATGTTCTCAACATAGCGTTTTTTGACGGAGAGCAGTTCGCTGAGTTTTTTATTATCCGACGTGTTTATGCGGGGGGTCGATCATAAATTTGGAAATACACGCTTTTTTTATCTGTTTCCTGTGCTTTGTGTTTCCTTCCCCAATCGAATCCACTGTGTCGGTCTTCCTTCTGTAATCTCGCAGACGGGATTGTGTTCTCTTCACTGAGAATTCGCCAATAGAACGCTAGTCACCAGCACTGCTTTGAGGGCTGTTTTTGCATAGGGCGTTTCTAGGTTTTAGGAGCTGCTGCTGATTCGACGTTGAAATGCGAACGACACCTAGACAAGATATTTTTGCTTCTTAAATTGCGTTTTTCTTAAACAACACTTTCAATGTCGATAAATAGTTCATACTCAATTCAAAACTTGTTTTCACATTTTAAGTTTGTAAAATGTGTTTCCGAGCGGAAAGGTATCAATCTATCTCGGTCATGGCAGATGCGATCCAGCGCTGAATCATCCATAATTCGAAATCAAAAGTAGGCTCTCAGAGCAGTGCTTTAGGGCAAGATCTGAAGCAGTTACTTGATCTTTTCTGTCCAATTTGCAATAGCATTTTCTTCATCGAGATGTTTCTTACCGTGCCGTTTTTCTTGGCTCGATTCTAGATGGCCGGCCAGTTAATGTTGTATTTGTAGAATGCAGGAGAAAGTGTTGCTTGAAGCCGTCGAAGACGTGATAGATGATGATTTATGCAGTGAGGCGGCCATCTCAACGACCCCTTCGCTACAGGCTTTTGCTGATGCTCACCGCAAAGAAATTTTCTCGCTAATATGCGAAATTCCTTCTTTTGCATCCTCACCTAACTTAGAGGAGGCAAAATTAGAGAGGTAAGACGCATATTTGTTTTCTTCCTGCAATGTCACTGTTAATTTCCTAGTGCTTGCTGTGCGTTTTGTTCTTTTTATCAGTCTGTAAGTTGCACCAAAGTTTGCAAATACCCTTCGGCTGCAGCGAGCTGATTATACATTTCAAATTTTTATTCACCCAGCGACTGGTCCTTAAGGCGTTTATATTTTTGACAAACTGATATTCCATGAAATTCCGCAGCTAAAGAGTCTAATTTCATTTTATGATCATAGTGAAAGTTAGATAATTTTTGGAAAACCGCTGGCGGGTTCCTAGTCTTTGTTCTTGTGCCAGACGAAAAATAAGTTCACGAACGTCTGGCACTAGGAGTTTAACGGCCCACGACCCTTTGCACTCGGTCGAAAACGTTATTTGAAAGGCTGTGTTTGCTCGTTCTTCGTTCTTGTTATGTTAATCGCGTTGCATTTGGGTAGCGTAGACATTGGGGTGGCCTCTCATCGGTGTTCGAGGGAGAGGCATGTAGATGACCAGTTGCGCTTGGGAACTGCAAATGAGCGGAAATGGGAGCGTTGAAGTGACAAAGCGTACACGTTCGGTGTACCTGCACACTTCAAGAATACCCTTATTTGTGCTGGTAGTTGCATCGTTCTGGCGACAGGGATGGTCGTTGATGAGGCGGCAGAACATGCCAAAAAAAGGGGGAACGGTCGTCATGATTTTTTGGAAATTTCACATTAACACCTTCGACTAACCAGTCATAGGTGCGCCTCGACTACGGTTTGCTGTTGATAATTAGGGAGCTCAGCTTCTTTTTTTTTTTCCTGAGATATATAATAACGTGGCAAAAGTGCTCTGGGATTTTGCTTTGGAGTAGATTACATTGCATGATGCTAAACATTACGATGGCCCGAGCTTTGCCATGTGATAAAAGAATGGTACGTGGCTTGTTTCTTTTTTTTTTTGCTTATGCTAACTTTTCATCATTTCCATTTGTCTTTTTATGACACGAAGTTGTGTTCTTCTTGCGCATTCTGAATTGAGCCAGATTAGCACGAAATATATGTGCGGTATGTGTAAAATGATACATATTTAGATTTCGAAAAAATAATTTAAAAAAAAACGAAAAATACCGAAAGGCCTTTTGCGTTGTTTTTTCTTATGATTAAAAGCGTAGTGTGGTGTTTCGGGTAAGTTTCCGCTTTTGTGCAGTGAACGAACCGTTAGTGCGGGTCGATAGGAGACAGTGCTCAATTGCTGCTCAACTTGCATCAACAGCTACTTGTTTTTAATGCGATGTGGGAAGAAAAGTTGTTTTTATTTTCTTTTTTAAATGCGATTCATGTTTACCCGTGCGCAGAGGGCGTAAGAGAGTGATTCGAAATTTTAGAACATTACGACAATGCAACTATCGATCTTTCGAAGTCTAAGAGAGACTAGGTTCAGCGACGGGTAGACGACGGCTAATGTCGTTATTAGTGGAAGCTCCATTTCCGTCTTTCTCTCATGTTTAATCCTCTAATTTATAGGTATCGAACTGTTCTCAATTTATATCAGGAGCAGCCGATGCTGCTTGACTGCTGCATTAACGATATGATTACAAAGCTGCTGTCATTTGTGAAACTTCTGGAAGATGGCCAAACAAAGTATTCTTTTTGTCGCTTTCGATACTCGTATTAGTTTTGATTTTCCATGTATTTTGGAACGCAAAAATTCAGAATCTGCTTCGTGATTACTCTAATTTCTAAATACTTCATTGCGTTGAATGACTGGAAGGTGTGTATGCTGTAGTATTTCAGTTTTGTATGGAGCACCCAGTAAACGTTGCCCCTGGTTTGTTCTATACTTATCAATATCTGAAAACCAGCCTGCAGGTGCCACTCGAATCCATCATCCTCCAGTTGATGTCCTCATAACGAGTGCATTCTCTCATAGTTTTTGAGTTGTTCTGTCTGTTCTATCCATTCCGGTATGCACATCATGTAACAAGCTTGATGACTGCGGAAAATTTTGCAGGTCTAGGTAATTCCAAAATTTCTAGATAATTTACTTAGAGCCACGGTTAGGTAATCCACCATTCCTGAGAGTTAAAACTAAAGTTGGAATAGAATATATGTAACCAGATTTCATGTATAATCTCTTCTTGAACTTATGTGAAGGCAAGATTTGTTTTGTTTCTGGTGTCTGGACCTCTCATAATCGGAGCAATATGTGTAGAAAGTGGAAGAATAAGAATCCTTATGGCCAAAGTTTTGGAGTTGTGAGCAGCCGATAGTGATAAAGATCGTGGTGGGTAGATCGTGATTTGGAATGGGGTAACGAAAAGTGAATGAGAGCCGCCGAAGGCAGATGTCTGTTTCACTAGCTTCTAAAGAAATCGAAGTTGGCGGGCTATATAAAGTTATGATGGGAAGATGATTGATTCAGGTTTGATAACGTATCGAAGGTGGCGATGTTGTTTCTCTCCCACTTAGCAAAGGTTCGCGGCTATAAACACTTCTTGTCGCTGTTACCACATGAGGTATTTTTCAAAAATTTCCGTTATATATGGTCTCAAAACTTGCTAAAATTAAGTGCAAATTCAGACGGAGGTCCTTTTTGTCTGAATTGCGTAGTAATAGTTCAAGAACTGTGTAGTGGCGAGCTGACACAAAACAGCGAGAATGCTTTTAAAATTCGCACTATTACACATCTATTGTAGTGGGCGCAAGCATTTTTCCCCCTTACCTCAGTGGAAGTTTACATAGGAGTGCTGTCTATGGCAGCACGTGCCCTCACACTGCTTGCTTCAGAAGTTCTCAAGGACTTACCTGATTACTCGGGAGCCGAGCTGGTTCTGCGGTCACAGCCAGGATGCTCAAAGCGCACCATGTTATCGACCCGGGGTTGAAGAGAGGGTGCATAAGCTGATATGCCGTAACCGTAAGTGTTTCAGTGTGGGTATGGATGAGGGAAGTGACGTAAGTACATAAAGACCTTTTATATGTTCAGGTAATACTGAAATTGTTCCACCTCGCCAGCGATTGGAGAAAAGTAGCTCCATTTTTAAGAAAATTGCTACCTGTTTCCTACGTATCGTTTATTCAAGTTGGAACTGTCCGAATGGCATTAATTTCTCGATTAGGAAGCGTGTACAGCTTATCTTTAATGTTTTTTCACCACCCCACTTCGTTCCCTTTTCATCCTCCTCTCGTTCCCTTCGCCCTTCCCACTTCCTTCTTTTTTTTCCCGCCCCCCGAACCTCGCTAGCGCGAAGGTATCTCGAAGAAATAGCAATTTAACCCACCATTCATCTCTCTTTGTTTGATTGGAAGTTTTTCCTGCACGTCTGCTAACATTGTGTTTGATTTTGAATTGACATACTTTTTTATTTATTGTTTTTGTGAATGAGATTTGAGAGTGCAGCATACAGGTTTGCTACATGGAGAAGGTGCTCGTTTCTCTGGAAAAGTACAGTGGTTTGAAGAGCTCATCGACCGATTACGAAACGCGCCATGTGCTACTTTTATGGATGACCATTTTATGCAAAAACCCATTCGACTTCAGTCGTTTCGATTCGTGCGTGGTGGGACCAAGCACTGTGCAGCGGATTATTAGCGCTGTTATGCCCTCGCTTTACGTGAGAGTCAATAAATGTCATGTAAGCTGTACATTTTTTGCATCTTAGGGCAAATTTATCCTTTTTTTTGCTACGTAAAATCTCAGTTCAACTTTACGCTGCTTCCTTTTCTTTTCGTTTTGATCTCTGTTCGTTCATTAAAATGTGGTTTTCAGCGTTATTAATGTTGTCATAATGTGATATGCTGGATTTCGCGAAACGCTCGAATGGTGGAATTTTTAAGCCTGTAACGTCTTGAAATAATGCCTGAGAAAAGAAATTTGTAAAGTCGCTGTTCGTGCTATCCGTGTGGTCCTGCTGCTTTTTTTGTTTTTTATAGTTTTACCAAGTCGAGTCAAATTTGTGTGGCGTGTAATCATTATGGTCTCCTTCTAGTGCTCGAATTTCGCTCACTGCAAGAACAGTTCAGTGTGATGGGCAGGTTTCTTACATGTATGAAAGATTATTTTCGCTTCTCGTGCCTCATAAGTAAAGATAGTAATAGTTTTAGTTGTGATTATTAATCGTTTAGCCGATTGCCGCTTTGTTATTGGCGATAGTAATGACGCGTGAGGACGCAAGGGCGAAATTATTGATCTCAACAGTGGAGTCAAGCATGAATGCACTGTCAACTTGCTCGACGACGAGCTCCACCGACACAGTTCTCGTAGGCAATCTCTACCTCCTAACTGCCATTTTCAAGCACGTAAGCGTTCTATTTCAATAACTGTTGACTGGTTTTCATTGCTGCATATTTGAATTAGTTCAACTGGACTAGTGGCGAACGGAAAGTGTTAAGTTTGTCGCATGGCAGCGTGGTTGTCCTGTTGGGAAGCGTTGATGGTGCTGGACAGATATTACATCTCAAGCACTCGTTTTTTTTTTGTTTTTTTGTTTTTTGTTTCTGTTATCTTGTCACGCTGATTAAAATTGTAATTGTGCAACCAGATCTGCTAATTAATAAGCGCATCAGTTACTTCTTTTCATTTTCACATATTTAGTTTGATATTGCTGCAGTGGTCAGCATGAGATTAGTCGCCTCCCGTTATAGGCGATTGCAAAACCTGAAAGGCGGTTTTTGGTGCCATCTGACGAAAACAGTGAGATTTCTTTATCAGAGTATAGTATCACGCACAATAAATGAATAAAAGGATTCACCAAAAATATGGTAGGTGGTGAAAATCACAATAGGGGTACTGAGTGGCTAAAAAATTTTGACAGTATTTGGTCCAAAGCAATGGTGGGTAAGCCCTTTCGTTTGCGGAACATGTATCTGTCTGCGAGCCAGAAATCTTCAGACGCTTTCATAGGCCGGACTTGATTCGAGATCCTTGCCTGGCCTCTGAACAGTGAATTACCTATTAATGGTCATAGGTGTAAGGCTCAGTAATTCTACTCACCTGTTGTTTCCAAAGAAGTAACTTTGTGAACGGCACGAATTTCAAGTTTTAGGGTAGACGTGACGATTTGTTCCCGTTAGCCAGTCGGATGTTGCGAGTCGTCTCTCCCTTAACAAATTTCATTGATGCCGACCTAGTTGTGAAGAAACTTCTTATTAAGCTTATTCAGCGGCTTGGAATGGTTTTCTTAAAACCAAAGGTTCGATTTTTTTTTTTTTTTGAAGTTTCTCTTCAATCCTTGTACATACTACTCAGAATTCGTTGCAACATTTGACAGCTTTTTTAAAAAGGAAGCCGTGGGATTTTATTGGTTTTCCAGTCACTGTTGTCGGGTTAGGTGCAACTCGAAAAAGATGCAGATTTTCAGGTAGTGGAGCTGACTTGATGTGAGAGTTATTCAATCCAGTGTAAGTTGTATTTTGTAGTGTTTAAGGCAACAGTACTGTCCTTGCTCTTGCGGGGTGGTACAGCACTCGGAAAATCAGAAGGCGACTTTTGTGCTCAGGTTGCGCTAAGGAAGGAGATGAATGACCAGGTGTAGTAAAGACTGGCGTGGTGCTTATCGCTGTGTTTTCATGGCATACTTTGGGCAGTTCAGTGTTGGCTCGTGTAAACGTTAATGTTTATTGAGGCACGCAATTGAAGCAGTGGAAACTGAACTTAAGGTATCCAAATGGCGTTATGAACGTGGAAATCGCGTGCTAACGCTTGACGCTGAATCGGTAAACAAAGTGAAGGAGAGGGCGGTTGTAAGCATGGACGGAGACGAGCCGATAAACGAAGAAGACTACGATATACCCTGTGAAGAAGTTGACCTTTTCTCTTTATTCTTACACCGGTTGATATCCCATTCCGTTATATTTTGTTCTGTTATGTTTCGGTACAACGAACAAAACGGCTTGCGGCTTGCGAAAAGAGATATGACAAGAATGTCACTAATGCTTACTGGAATTGGTACTGAGGATGCATTTGCCTCTACACCGCCGTCTAAAATTTGAACTTTCACTTTTTTTACCCTTGGCAATTTTAGCGTTTTCTGTTGGCGGGTCTCAGCGGCTTAATGATTTCTTATTTAGGAAGTTCTGTAAATTTCCAACTGTCTCTTTTTTTCAAAAGCAAGGTTTGACTTGTCCAGTTTAGAAAAGACTAATTTTTATCTCGTCCTTGAATTATCTTTTTTCGGCGGCTTCTTTCACCTAAGAAAGCTTTATGTCTCATTAGTGATCGAATTTTGAAGATGACCATTAAGCTTTCAAAAAGTATTGAGTTTGCGTGTTTTGCAGTTAGAGATAGTGCTGGATGTAGTGCTCCGTGCTCTTCGAGATCGCGACACGGATATTAGGTGGTCGGCTGCAAAAGGAGTGGGCAGGGTCGCGTCAAGACTGCCCAAGCAGCTCGCCAATGATGTTCTGTCATCGATCCTCGCGTCAAATTTCGACGATATGGCAGGTCATGCTGCTTGGCATGGTGGTTGTCTTGCCATCGCCGAGCTTTCTCGACGTGGCTACCTTCTACCAGAACGACTGCCTCATATCACACCTGTCCTTTTGAAAGTAAGCATGTGTGCCTCCCACCCCTCCCTTTACGCTGACAGTGGAGATGGGGTATACGAGACACTTTAAAGTCGAAGGAGGGGGGCGCTGATCCAGCTCGTCTTCCCGCCTGTTCTAATCCGTTCATGGTTAACAAAATGGGCTCTCCTTCCTACTTCACTGTCAATGGGTGGATGGGATTTGGAACGCAAGCCTCAGTAGTTGATAGAAATAGCATCTTGCAAGGTACGGCATCGTCGTTGTGCTTCCAATTTGTTCACTTACGCTACGTTTTGGAGTGGTGAGAGGTTTTTTCTCAGGAGCATGCTGCGCTATATTTTTGTAATTTATAATCGCCGCGGAGGCGTTATAGTTACCTGGCTTATTTTTTGCTGGGAACGAAGAGATATTTACTGTCTTTCACAGAAGCTGTAATGATTGCCTTTGACATCTGTGCCACAAAACCATTGAGCCTCCTCTTCAACGAATTGTTCTGAATCAGTTTTTTGACGAATATTCACCGTTTGAAATTCGCATCAAGGCATTTGATTCATCAGCGGAAAAATATTGGGGAAAAGTGAATTTCGCACGCGTGCGCGGAGAGAGTGAAATTTTCAAAGTGCTGATGGATTTAGGTACGAAAGATATTCGCAGTTGCATTTTCTAGGCGCTGGTGTTCGAGGAACGACAAGGTCGACATGCGCTTGGTGCAAACGTCCGTGATGCAGCATGTTACATCTGCTGGGCATTGGCGCGTGCGTTCCGTCCTTCTGATATGGCGTCGTACGTCGATCAGATAGCGACATCTCTCGTTTGTGTGGCGCTTTTTGACAGGGAGATTAACGTGCGCAGGTTGGTCTTCATCCGAATTCTTCCGTCGTCCTGTCCCATTTAAAAGTTCTGTGTGGTGTGAGAACGTCGTAATAACCCGTCTTTGCTTGCTTTCATGCCATTAATTGCTTAACATTCTTCTTTAAAAAAAAACGCTTTATTTTGATAATTAATTGCAGCGCTTTGAGAGAAAATACGATTTTCTTCCAAAAAATCAAGAAATAAGCTCATCTTGGGGGAACGACCACTGATCAGCACACTAGCTCAACATTGCCTTAGTTTGAGTTCGTTCTGCCCAACTTTGGTGTGATTATTACGCTTCTTATAGGGTTGCTACTTGCGAAAATACTTTTTCAAGCACAATGTTTTTTTTTTTTGAGCATTGAGTTTGGTACTTTTTTTGTTTGATAAACTTTCATAATTCGATACTTTGAGCACTGATTTTTAAAAAATACTTTTGTTCTTTTAGAAAGCCTAATGATCATCTCCAAAAAATCAATCACTGATGAGACATGAAAGCTTTCTTAAGTGAAAAAAAACGGCCGAAAAAAAGACAATTCAAGGACGAGATAAAGTTAGTCTTTTTCTAAATCGAACAATTAAAATCTTGCTTTCAAAAAGAGTTTTACTGAGTGGTTTCTGCTTTGTTTTCTAAAGCATGCAGTGTTTGGTTTCTTCTAGAGCGGCGAGTGCGGCATTTCAAGAGAATGTTGGGCGACAAGGCTCGTTCCCGAATGGCATCGAAATCTTAACGTTGATAGATTATTTCGCTGTTGGCACACGTCGGCATGCCTATCTGGAAGTTGCTGTTGAGGTAGCCAAGTATTCATTCTATTCACGATCACTGATCGACCACCTTGTCGATCATAAGGTCAGTCATGCGTGGTTTTGCTTCGTTGCCATAATTTATTTTTATCCTTGCTTTACTTTTGAGCCCGCTTGGACTTCTCATGTTCAGAAGGGAGTGTGCTAGTGGCAGTGAGAAGAAATTGTCAACATTATATCGACACGACTATGCCCCATCTAGGTTTAGTTATATCTTGACTATCTGGTCCATCAATTTTTGCGGTTTTATTTTCTTTTTTTTTTTTAAATTTTTCCTTTTTTCTTCTGCTTTCCTTTCTCTTTCTTTTTTCACTTTTTCAAGACAGTGTGAATCAATACCGTAATGAATTGCTTTAAGATAACTCATTGGGATGAAGATATTCGAATTCTGGCAGCCGAATCGTTGCGTCGGTTGGCTGCGTTTGAAACAGACGTGTTGCTTCAGCAGGTAGTTTCTGCTTGTCAACAAATTGGCCTTTCTTTTTCATTTGAGATGCGAATATGCTAAGTCGTCATCCGTCGTTTCTTGTTTGTTTTTTTTTTCATTCGGCGGGTCATTTTTTCGCAGATTTTTTAGGTTGTGAGAGATTTAGGCTGGTTATACTGCAGGTTAGAGCTTCCTAAGCAGCCTAGTGGCTTTGAATAACCTTATAATTTCAAGATTAAACGCAGGTTTATTTGTTTTTAACCCCTCATGTTGAATAAGCTGAGAAGAGAATTATTGGTCAGTATAGGATGCGAGGGTTCCACTGTTGAGGAGCCACTTCTGGAGCCGTCGTCGCTCCCCTTCCTCCATCCATGTCCCTATTCGATTAAACACGTCATGATGGCAGAGTTTTTATCTGATTCCTGGCAGCAGAACCTTCTGGATCCATCCTGTCCAAATCGTTCGTCGACTTCTTTTCCAAGGCAGGATTTATGCAAGTCTTAGGTCTTTTGTTTCCAGGTTGAATCGAGGCTCATACCGTTGGTAAACAGTGAGCAGCCAGTTTCGCGTCAGGGTAGCATATTGGCGCTCGCAGGAGCACTTTCTGGCCTAGATGCATGTGGTGTCTTCATATCCGAATCTTTGTATAGATCTGTCGCTCGAATCCCCTCAGACACTTTTGCTATGTGCGAAATGAAAACGCATTCACTTGGAGGCCTTCTCATACGTCGCGCCATCAACACTTTCATTCGTCTGCTTTCGGCGGTCATTCCACCACACTTCATTCCTGTACAGTTTTGAATTCCATTTCTCAATTCGGATATAAAATTGCTATCAGTTCGGGTATAAAACTGAGTATAAAATTAGGTAAGACTGAATTTGTGTTGGTAAGAGTGCTTCGTTCATATCTGCATACGAAGATGTTGCTGATTCAAGGATAACCTGAATTGAAGGTGAATACGATGGGGGATGTTGGATAAGGTTGTTTTGCAGATTTTTGTTCAAGCGTGTTTTTGCCTTGAAAACTGCCACGCCATGATACATCGAATTGTGAAAGGTGTTAGGCAGTGCGAGAAGTGAACAAAGTGGGAGTACATTCAGCTCGCCAAACCTACACAAAATTGTTCGAGATGGGTCAGATTTAAACAAATCTAGGTGTGATCAGGGGGAGAAGAACAAGAACGGAGAAAAGAAAATGTGCACATTTTCAAGCTTTTTCACGTACATTTGAAATTTTGGTTAGCAGGCAAAAGAGTTGATTGGGAAGTTTGTCGCTCTATGTTATGCAAAAGTTTGCTACGCGTGTTGAATGGCGTATTGCAGAAGGTTCCAATTTTTGAGAGGAAGGGGAGGCAGATATAGATTTTACATTGCCTATGCGAATCATGTAATCAGTAAAGTGTAAAACGCGAGCGGTGTGGATATGGACTACTTGGTGCGAAGCACAAAGATCTCATAGGTCATCGCCAGATTGGAATGTTTTACACAAATACGGCAGGGCGATCTGCGTCTGAACAGTTGTATTGCGTTTCATTGTTAAGTCATATCATTTGAAGACATTTCACTAAAGTTTTTATTTCATTTTATTTATTTTTCTTGTTCAGCTGCACGAATGGCTGAGAAGTATAGATCTGATCGCAAGTGACGAGAGCGAGCAGTTGCGCAAAGGTGCCGTTTTAGCTGCTTCGCGTTTTTTCTTACTGTTCAACAACCCTGAACGTGCAGCTCTACTCGTTAATCGCGTCAAAGAACTCTACATACATCAGGTCAGGGAAGTCCACATTGTTTTACACGTTCTTTTTTTGGGCGAGAGGGGAGAGGGGGTGCGATGATTATCGTTTAACCGTCAATAAATCTGCGACAGTTTACAAGCTGTCGGAATCATCTGGTAGGTTTCAGTTCAAAGTGTCGCAAATGAAGACGATGTTAAAAGATGTTTATATCCCTTATAGTTCGGTAGATTAAGTTTCTAGTTTGTGCTGCGCATACACTTTACGGTTTAGAGGAGAACTGCGGTCTTGAAAGTTTCATCATTAGCTTATGTCTTTTTTGTTATATGCTTCATACATTGGCCGAGCATTAGCATTCTTTGATAACGTTGATGAGATTGTGGATTCGGTATTGCTCATATTTATTCTAACATTTGGAAGTTAGTCGATCGTGCGGTCAAACTTGTTCATTGCTTTTTTCATTTTTTTTTTCATAAATGGAGATACTTAATATGGAGCTGGAGAGACTTATATATGAGCATGCCTTGATACTACTACTTTTTACAGTGCTCAGTCGGCTTGCTGGTACTAGCATGAAAAAGCGTGGACATGAACTATATAAAGCGGTCCGACCATCTAAACCATGCGTTGACCTCATTGGCGCATTGTGCTAAATGATGATTTTGCAGGTTGTATGTGCTCAAAAGGAGTACGTAAGGGAAGGTATCGCCAGCGTTCTAAGCGTTCTGCCACCTGACATCTACACTTTCCGGACGAACGATTCTGTCCCGCTTTCTGCGGACATCATCAATACACTCATCGCCGTTGTTGACGGGTCTGCTTTCGTTCCGTTTCTTATTTTATTTCTAAGCATATGTATGTAATGTTATATGCGTATACTAATGTGCTTGGTGGAAGTCTGTTTCATCCTCAGTCACACCTTTTCTTTTCGCCTGCTTTTCTTCTTGGCTAATTTCGAAAAGCTAGCTATTGGAGGGCAACGAAAAAAGAGCAGTCGGTGCGCCAATTTTTTATTTTGCGTTTATTCATTTTTGTACATTTTCAGAATCTTTTGCTCACATTATTGATTAATGTCTGGTAAGCCGAAATATTTATTCATAAGCGTTCCGTCCTTCCACCAAAATCTCGGCCGCGGGACAAGCATCGTTCAAAACCTCACGCACTTTATGCGAAGAAATTGTCTAATCTTCTTAGGGTGTCAAATATTTTATCGTTGTGCAACGATCATTTCATTATTTTCTTTAGTGATCTTGCATAAGCCCATACGATGCAAGGAGAATGATTGAGCGTAGAAATAGTTATAGCATTGAAATCGTTATATTTAATGCTGATCGCATATGTAAAACGAGTGTTCGATTTTTGCTGAAGAGCGTTGCACCATTGTTTTCCATCGCGCATCGTAATGTGTACGGATTTCATATTGTGGAGGTGGTTCGACAGTGCTGTCGTAAACGTTTTGTTTTCAACAGAAAGTAGCAGTCGTTTGAGTGCATCGCAATAAATGTTTTCGTAACATCGCATCGTTTCAAAGGCTAGAATGGCGCTTCGAAGTTTGTAGGCGAAGTGGAATCGACGCATCTTGGGCATACGGGAGGCGTGCTTCGGCAGACGCCCTCACGAAAATTGTGCTTGTCGTGGGCTTCGATTCGTTATCACTCGCTGATTCGGCCAGGATTATTGACTGGTTTAGCCTTTCCATATATTGGAATCTTTGTTTTTAAACATAGGATTTAACGAGCTCACAACAAAAGCGGTGGTATAAGGACATCTCTCAGCAGTTTATTAACATCCCTTCTCTCTTCGTAGCAAAAGCATTATAAGCTCGAAGGCAAGATTAGAAAATACTTTGTTTTATTTGCTTATTTTTCGGTTTTATTTGATGGATTTTTATTGTTCTTGAACCCTCATCAGTCTATAGGTGTAGCAAATTTTGTAGTGCGTACTCATAGTTTTAGCATGTCTGCAGTGTCCATTTCGCAGTGAAATATTTAGAAAGCATTGCGATGCTGTAGAATTATGAATATGCGGCTGAAAGTTTTCGGCAGTATAAAACACTTGTGCAGTTAGCTTAGCGAGCAGTATTTTCCCAGCCCATTTTGTAGGCGGTAGTATTATGGCGGGATGCAGCGTGAAGATCGACGAGTAGAGGAAAGCGGATCCATGATGATGTCACAGTTCCTTAGAAAAGCCAAGTAATCCCTCTCAAAATAGTCTGGTGCCCCTCCCACCCCCCTCCAACCTCCAGCTCCAGCCCATAATGTCGCATGGTCCCTTCTCCAGTCCAACTAAGCAGCACAGTGGGGTGAGGATAAAAGTGTACGTTAGCGTTGCAGCATGGTAAATGCGCTCAACGATTACACAATGGACCAAAGGGGTGATGTGGGTTGGGTGCTGCGTGCGAGCGCGATGCGTGGGCTTTGCACACTTCTACCGAAAGCACAGCGTTGCGGCAGGCATAGTGAACGAGTTGACGAGGTGGTTTGCAAGATTGTACAACAATCTTGTGAAAAGATCGACGCAATACGCATTGTACGTTCAACGAAACTTTTTCATATTCCCTTGTTCTGAACTCACTTTTCTAGTGGCGTTCAAGTAAGCGCATGGCAAAGTTTAATTTCACAGTGGCATTCGAGGTTTGTGACGTTTGTATAAGCACAAATCTCCTGGGATGTATAAAAAGCCGACAACAAGAGGTGGGATTGTTGATATTTTGCGTAACGTGTATCATGCTTGCGCCGTTAACAGTGTCATGCACCTTAAGAAACGTTTCATTGTCTAACGAAGTCTTCCAGCATTCTCTTCGCTTCCAGTTGGAAGCCAGTGCGGCTGCTTCTACTGTTTTTCTGTTTGCTTTCAATTTTCCGCTTTCTTAATTGTTTCCATTTCTGCAAGACATTCATAAGGTTTCCCAGAGGGCAGCCATGGAGACAGCAAGTCGTTATTCCTAAACGCTCGATTTTGAAAGGACGAATGAAGCGACTAATGAACGTCGTCCCATCCCGTCGAAATATCTCACTCACAACTTAACGTTTTTGCAGAATTTCAAGTGTAAATTGTTGTAGTGTGCTGCGGAAGTGTTATGTGATTGGCTTCGCTCTGGATTGGAGAACATCGTTGAAAAGGAGGTACTTGAAATGGTCTACGTAACCGAAATTGCCTCTTCGGGGTTGCGATTATATCCTTGGAGAAGCCGCCGTTGCTTCACCAGACTTGCCTCTCTCCTCAAAAGCCGTCATTACAGATATCACGCACTCATCGGTTTCATTGTCTCTGCTGGTTAGCTTTCTGCTGCATTTTCTTCTTGCACACTTGTTCGCGTCAGGGATTATGAGTTTTGTTGCTTAAAGGCGTATTAAATGTGAACCTGAACCTGTGGCGCACTTGAAGAGGACAAATCACTCGATCTGTTCTCAGCGAGACTGAAAGTTGCCTCCGACATAGCTTAGATTTTGGAAATGTGCATGTTCTCAATTTTATTATGTTCTCGGGGAGGTTTTCTGTTTTTGTATGGGTTTATGGTTTAGCGTAATGATTCAGAGCGAATTGTTTCAGGAGGACCAGGTGAATCAACAATGCATGCTGCGTCAGATGCATTGTTGTCAGTGCTGGCTACGTATCGGGATTCTTCGGAGGTTTATTCTTACCATGCAGTTTTTTTTTCCTTTTAAGGTTCTGTAGGCACTACTGCACTCAAATTCCTCTTTATTCCTCACGTCAGAATTTCCAAATTTTAATTCATCTTAAGGCCCACTCAAGTTACGAACAAGGAAAAGCTAAAAGTTAATTGTTTAAGGAACTAAAATCATATTAAGACGTCTCGTGCACCTCATGCTGAAGTGTCAGCTGTCATTAAAAACGCCAGAAAAAAAAGAAACCGCTAGCCATTCGCCAGTGTTGGCAAGTTTGGATGCTACGGAAGGAGCCGACGAAACGAGGCGACTTGCAAATATTGTTTTATGCAAAAGCTGTATCACTTGTCATTGGTAAAGCTTCCAGCATTTCTTCCACACATATTTAGGATAAACAGTGAAACTCAGTTGTGAAAGGTCAGCGTTTCATGATTTGTTAATTTGTCTGTATCTGCCATGCGCGCTTCGAAAGGGACTTAAATCATCATTTTTAATGTTCCATTAGTCGGCTGTTGCAGGAAATGGAAGTGTTTCTGCGCGACTTAGCAACGATTTTTTCAAACAACATTGGCGTCACCAGAATTACTATGCCTATACTCCGCATACTAGAACAGATCTTCGTTGCTGAGACGCTTACTTGTTTTGAGGCAAATCCGGACTCTTCATCTTCTCTCAGCAAAATTATTGACCTTGTTGCTGCGGTTAGATTTTTTATATTATCACAGAAGCGTTCCCGAAGGTTCAGTTGAGCATTTAACAACCTTTGAATAGGTCAGAAGTGACCAATGTGATTAGCGGAGCAAATTCACGTTGCATAGACACTCTTTTGCACATGGTGCAATGACTTGCTCGAACAAGAAATGAAAGCTGAATGGCATATTTCAAATTCCTTTTCCGATTAAAGATCCCCAGTTAAAAGTAGGAGACTTGAAACTGGGGAAGGGCAGCTTCATAGTGGTGCATCTATCGGTAACGCTCACTTTGGACCGCGCAAGAAGTGCAGTCGTAATGTTGTGTTCACACCACTAGCGTTGCGTTGAAAGCGCGTGAGCAGCATGGGCTGTAGAGTTTTTCGGTATGCTTGCAGTTTGAGAATTGACTGGTTGACGTTGGCAGTTTTCTTGTCTAGGGTGTGTATCAAAGAAGTTTCTGGAGTTTAAGGAAAACGGTTAGAGTCGTGTGGATTTAAAAAGTTCGGTGCAAGGCAATTTGTCGTTTGGACTGCAGGAGTGATCAAGTTTGGTTGAAAAGACGCTTAACTATATGCTTCTGGTTCAGGAATCGACGAGGAAAGGTAAGCCCCATAAAGTGAGGATAGGAGTGGCGATCCTTTGTCAAGCACTTCATTTCAACTGCGAGAGTCGCATATGGCGCAAAGCTGCTTCCGTGGTTGGTTTCTTTTAACTTCTACTGTTTCTGAATGCTTTTCAACGTCCATAGAAGAGCATTCTGCTGTGATTGGCGCACTGTTCCTGTATGGAAACTGGGACTTGTAGCTGGTTTGTTATAGGAAATTTCGTAGTTTGAGCAAACTGCGCAGCGTTGATGAGATGTGTGGGGCCGAGAATTGGTTTTTTGTTTCTTTGCAAGCCTTTCGAACACCGTTTGTGGCTGTTATCGCATCTTTTGATGTTTGTTATCATGTGTTGAAAGCATTTGTACTGGGACCTTGGAGAGTATAGGAAAGGTTGCAAAAAGGGTTTTTTTCGACATGGCTGTGAGACAGTTATCGTAATACCTCAAATAAATCTACCGAAAGCTGTGCGTTGCACTGATTTCTGAGTAGCGAAATGTATCTGATGGAGAGGCCAGGTGGAGGGTGACTGTTTTTCGAATTGATGACACATTGAGAAGTGTATTTGACGACGGAGCTACGTCGATGACGATTTTGCTTGACGTTGTGCAATATATTTGTCTAGCTTGTTCCCACTTAGATCGTGCGTACACTTCGTTCGCCGTACCCGACATTGCGTCGCACTGCAGCTGAGCAGCTTTACGAGTGTGTTATGTCGGAGGCTATCGACCTGCAAGACAAAAAGAACGGCCATCGCAGTGAGCTGCTCAGCCTGCTTACCAAAACTGAGTGGCAAGCCGATGGTGACTTTTCCGAAATTAGTCGCTCGATCGCGCGCATCCTCGATGTCACTGCTTGACTCCTTTTGCCTTTGCCTCAGTTTGACCCTTTACTTACATCGAGCGGCGGACCGAAGCGCTAATTAGCTCTTGCCTTTGCATTAATATGCACCCGAATACTTAACAGCGAGTATCGAAAAGTTATGTCAAATGTTTTCTACCGTAAATTATGTCAGATTGTTTTTGCTATTAACTTTATTTAAGGAACACTATCATTGCGTGCTTTAAATGTTTGTATAAATATTTCTTTCGCGAGTCAACAGTTTTTACTTTTTGTAACATTTCATTTGGGAAAGATACCGATTAATTTGCCGATCGTTTTTGTTGTCGGGTGTTTGAATTAGTCAGCGGATAAGAATGGAATTTCTAAAGAAAATGATGGATTGAACGCTGACAGTGCGCGAATGATTCATAGTCTCCATGTAACTCGGTAACTGATGGATGAATGGCTTCTGAAGGGCTAGATTTCTGCTTTATTCGTTTGTCTAGTTCTGCGCTTATCCATGCTGGAGGCTTTAAGTCGCTCATAGAAGCCGTTGATTTGATGGGATTATAGGGATATAAGTGGTTCCACTGACCGGAAATTCAATCAGATAACGCCTTGAAAGGCTTTTTCGTTATACGTTTTTTCATGTGTCTGACAGAAACTTTTATGCCTATAAATTTTTCAAAAAACAATTTTTCTTCGAATCTGTTGCTGAGCTGTGGTCTGCTCGTGCATTGTCTCTGTCGTCTATGATGCGAATGGCATTATGCTTCGTTTCCGGTCCTTTGTTATTTTTGATGTCCAGTCGAGGTTGTGAAGACTTAATCAAATATATTTTATCCCAATTTATTTCTTCGGGTCAGGTTGATAAATTTTTGTTAAGTTCCCTACGTGCGTGTTGCCTCTGTATTTACGAGAGAAAATTGTATCAGATTTATTTCTTAGTTTGTCGCAGTAATTGAAGGCCTGTTACTTTCATCTCAAGCCGGTAAAGTACCTTTCATTATTTAAAACTTTTGTGTGACAAAACTGAAACTCGCTATGAGGGATTTTAAGCCTCTTCGCTTCTCTCTTTTCTATAAAGAGTTGTACGAGCGATTAGTAGGATGAGACTACAAATGTCGTGCGGTGGAAGGACTTTGCGTACACTGTCAGGTCTCATAAATTCATAAATCGAAAAAAGAATTGTATAGCGTTTTGGTTCGCCTTGTTCGCGAAGAAGAATTGTATAGCGTTTTGGTTTGGTCGATTTCTTGTTTATAGTTTTATATGGGTGCAATGAATTGGGTGTTTGCGAGGATTTATGCGAGCGCGTATGCGCATCAAATGAATAGTGAGCGATTTTGTTTGGAAGCAGATCGTATGGGGAGGTTGACTATCGTCTTTTCCTTTAAAGTCAATTTGGAAGTGTTTTTAGATATGCTTAACTACAAAATTCTGCATAGCCGCCGTTTTTTTTGGGAAGGGGTGGGGGAGTAGATTTGCCAGTAGAATTGATTTTCCCACCGTACTGGCGGATATCTATCTATTCATCTGTCTGTATGTTTTAAAAAAAAACTTCCACGGCTCCTGAGCGTGGCGACAAAAATTGTTCACTGGATGGTGTAACCCTTACCAGTGATGCTACGGAACACTTTCACAGCGTTATAAGCTTGGGGGATGGTTTTTCCCTTCGGTAAATCTCACTTCTAATAATCCCTTCTCTTTTTCCCCGTGCTGTCTTATCAAAACCTTTCCCTCTTTCCGTCTCCTTCACTTCCTGCGAATGAGCTGTTTGTCTTCCCCCTTCCCCTCTGCTTCTTTCTGCAACTGCAATCGACACCTCGTGGGACTTCTTTATTCGAGGTAATAAGGTAAACAAATCAGTTTGTATATGTGTGCTGCACGACTGTAAAAGAAATGCATTTGAACAGGCGCGGATGAACTTAGGCGGACACGCGCTTATGGGGTAGAGACAGAGAGAGGACGCCTTCACAACCATTGACGCAGCCTTAGCCATTTATCGATAGAAACGTCGCAATCATTTGAGCAATATATGTTGAAGAAGTAAGAACTGAGAATCGAGGCTAGGCGCATCGTAAAAGAGCATTGAAAGCTGTATTAGAGTCATTTCCTGCAACATCAGTTTCTAAGGTGATGTGCGATTGATGAAAAACGAAGGGTCGCCGCTCTTTGAGGAATTGATTGCTTACAAAAGTGTCAGATTTTATCTCAATTTATGAATGGCTGTAATATAGCTTTCAGTGCTCTTTACGATACGCCCAGCCTCGATTCTCAGCTCTTACTTCCTCAACATATATCGTTCAAATGAATGCGACGTTTCTATCGCTCAATGGCTAAGGCGGCGTCGCTGGTTAGAAACGCGATCCATCTCTGTCTCTTTCCGACGCGTGCGTGTGTGGCAAAATGTGCTGACGCCGTTGAACTTTTTCGTAAATGAAGGCGTCGAGCTTTTTAACAGCGGCTTAGTGTATCAGAGGTGTATCGTTTATGGAATGTACAACGGAAGCTTATCGGCTCAAAAATAGTCGAAAGGAATTTGTGTTGTATTAGAATTTTTTTTTAAGGTGTGATTCAGTGATGAAGTTTTTACAGCTAATCGATGATCTCATTTCCTTTTCTTTTTTTTTTTTCACGCTCTCTTACCCGTATTTGTTGACGTTTGTTTCTATTTTCGGCCGAAATAAACGATTTGTGTTAAACGTCTCGAAAGCATCATTTTTTACTGGACGTTATGGTCGTCAGCTTCCTATTAGGGAGCCAACCATTTTGAGTTTCTTCACCTCAGTTTTCGGTTCGTGAGTACGGCCGGTGTTCTCCTCCCCTCCCCTCCCCCTCCCCCAGA
>JPKZ01000263.1:0-11065 GCA_000803305.1 Toxocara canis | reverse complement strand
GGTTGCCTACTAATTTCAAGACGGAGTGGGCTGCAGTTGGCAGAAGGAAAACAGTCTAATGAATCGATAATTTTGAAGATTTTTAGAGATGTTGTCAAAAAACATGAAAATCTTGGCGCCTTTAGCACTTGAGGTTGATTAAAAGGCTTTTCTTATCGTTTCCGTACCTCGAGCGAGTTGGCGCAAAATTCATGGCTTAAGTGCTAGTCGAAAAATGGTGAATCACCGATACATTGTGAAGGGGAGGGGCGAGGGTATTTGGCATTATTCGAGCACATTATGCAGCAAGCATTCATTGTGTAAAATAATTCACCTAATTCAAAAGTTTTTTGAAGGTGAACGCAGATGTCATCGATCGACGTCACGGAAATACTGCGTGCATCTGCAGAGGTAGGTCTGCTGTTCGTTCATCTGCATTGGGTCACATAGGAACTAACCACAGCGTAATTCCTTGGCTCTGATCTCACATGAGAAAAAGAAAGGCTTGGAGTTTTGTGCGGCTGGAAGTATTGTGAGCGCGGATGGGTTGTTAGGTGTATATCTCAGTTTAGCACTATAACAAGGTGTTTGCGATTTCTCGAGTATGTCGACTGGCAAGGAAAAGTTGTCATTTTGGAGTCAGGGAAGAGATCTTGGAAAGTGAATTGTGCAGTTGCAGCCTGTCAAGAAAAAGCCACGTGTTGGCGAATTGGGTGATATATCAACGGCAACCGCGAACGTCGCTGATATTCTGGCAGCACTTGAGAAGGACACTTCGCAGGCAGAGGTGATTGATGAAGTCGCTGTCAAAAGAATCGTCCTGCAGGTACCCGCTCATATTTTCAACTGCGGTTTCTTAGGATAAGGTGTTGGATGTGCGCACGGCTTTGCCACAAGGCGGGCAGAAGAGTGGGGATGATCGTGCCTTGATAGAAGAGCCGGTCACATGTTGAAAATGTTTTTTTTTTTGCCTGCATAAAAGTCCCTTTTATTTGGTCGCTCGGAATGTGCTTATATTGTCCCTATTTTGTATAAGAAAATGGGTTTCACATGCTAGTATGAGTAAGATGTTTAAGCAAATTTGTTTGTAAGTGCCGTATTTCCGTCAGGGTTGCATCCGGATCATTTTGCTTTTTTTCGCATCTTTGCAGTGCATTTTTCCGTTTAGGAAAGTACGATGCATTCGTAGTCCGTAGAGAGTTCGCTGCTGCCTGGTCGTAAATACTGTTCTTATCTTTTCTTTCATACTGATGGAAAATATGAAGCCGATGTACTGCTTACCAGTATCTTGCTATACCAAAAACGTGAACGTTTAAGAGCAAGTTTGCGAAGGGTGGTGGTTGTGGTGGTTAATGGTGGTTAATATGGATACTGAGGATGTAAGGACGTAGGTATCTGTGTATTTGCCTACTCAAATGGTAATTAAGGATAATTTTAAAAGAACGGCTGTCTCATTTTTGGTGGTTACACTTGCGTTGTAATGCAAAAGGCGTTTTATTTGTCGATGTCACTTAAAATATTTCCATTTCCATGCGATGAATACCGAATTGGTAGATGTTGCTCGGAGAATGTTCGAAGACGAGTGGGCCAAGTGCTGGGATGTTAAGGTGTAACCCTGACCTGTCGAAGTGTAACGATTGACTTAAGCATTAGAGGCAGTTAATCGGAAATTCGTTTACTTTTCTATTGCATCCCGAAATGGTAGCACTGATATTGATTTGGCTTCACGAAGGTAGTGATGTGCTCGATGCTGTTTCAGTGTGAAACAGAAATCATACTTGAAATGGCTTCTTTATCCAAATATCTGCGATTATTTTAAGTTGGAGAAGCGTTGTCTGAAAAATCGTGAGATGCGGATTAAATATGGAGATGAGCCAACAAAGTTCATGGACAGTGAAGTGGATCTGAATTTCGCCATTCAGGTTTTTTTTTCTGTTCTCCTTTTTTTTTCGTTTCATACATTTAGTTATCGATGTGAACTGGTAAGCTGAACTATTAGTTATCTCTTTCTGATGTTGTACATTTTCACCTCTTGGTGTTGCCCAGTTTAGCATTTTAAAAAAATCATTTTCGAAGCTGTAGAACGGAGTGTGAATAAACGCTTCTTTTATAAGGTCGACTTTCGCGAACTGAACTTCATTACATGGATCATCAAGGCGCGTACTCGTTTGCTTCAGCTTCCATGTAAATGTTAAGCGTCAGCGGTATTTAAGTTTAATTAGAGCTGCAACAGTGAATTGCTCTGAGACGCGATCTCGTTACATCTCAGTTTGGAATATTTTATTGATAGCGAAGTTTATCCTTTTCCGTTCGGTGTACAGTTGTGTCTGCTAGATGAGTTTTTGCTGTGCTGTGTTTTTGAGGGTTATCATTAAGTTTTTTGGAAGTTCTTATGGCAGAGGGCAATCAACTTCACGTATTACGCACTGAGGTGGATGAAATGTTGTTCTTTATTGAGGCGCCATGGGTGGAGTTGTATAATGAATATCGAGAGGGTGGATAGCTGTAAAAAGGGAATTCTCTTTTCCTTTCTGTCTATCCCTTTGTTTTGCTCTGCTCATTTTGATCGAGAAATGAGTGTCGAAGAAAGTTTTCCCATATTCTTTGAGCGGAATTAAACTGCCGGATTCAGTCCTCTCAAAAATACTCGAGGAACAATTTTTACTCGTCACATAGTTAAGAGAAGATTTCGCTCAAGAAATTTACATTCTTTTCTTGAAGAAGGTCGTTGAACATGAGGATACTGAAACGAGGTGTGCAAACGTAACGTTGTTCAGGAGATGCATGTGCTAGCAGCTCAACCAGAACTGTACGACCTGCTGGTGGATTTGGGTGCAGCATCGACTCTTTTGCAGTTACTGGCACACGAGAACTCAGATATCATCGCTGCCACTGTCAATCTGCTCCAGGTTCGCTGTCTCTTCATCAGTTATCGTTTTTATCTTTCTTCTTCAAGATCTTTTTCGAGGTATGATTAATTCAGTGCAGTTATTGTTAATAATTATCAACCGAGTTTGAACTTTTTCGCTTATGCTTCTCTGTTGGTTTATTTAATACTTTCGGTGTAGGAGGGGTGCATTTTAGGAGAATTATGGTATGTAATTTATCTCATATCTTAATATTCTGTTTGTGGCAGTTTCTTACGCCTTTTAAGAGATTTCACTTTAGATCGTAGTGACCGACTGTATGGTTGCGCTAATGTAGCAGCAGTTCATCATAAAGTAAAAAATGGCTTGTGTTATTTGCGGCGCATCAAAACAGAATAAGGCCAAATTGATAGCCCAGTTCATTTACGAAACCTGATTGTCTTTATGAGTTTCGTTTTATATTTGCCAACCACTTCGCATCTTAACTCTCCCTTATGTTACCCATACGAACGAGCGTTTGCGCCGCTTTTTCATTCTATACCATTTTCGCTGCCACCCCTTTGTTTCGAAAGGTGACTGTTACGATCTAAAAAATCACTACTGTCTTAACTTTAGTTTTTGCAACACTGAGATGAGAATGCTCTCAAAGACAATCTTTTGAGGAGCTGTCAGATGTGGATACCGTAAATGAAGGTGGAGAGGGTGCAGCACGGTTGATCGATGCGCTCGTTTCGGGGCAGTTGATTGAGACGCTTGTGCAGCAGAGTATTGAAAAACTTGATGAAAACGTCAAGGATGAAGCAGACGCCATCCACAACGCGCTTTCGGTTGTTGAAAATGTAAGCTTCTCATATATGGTCAACTGACTCCTAGTCATACAACGAAAGAAGTACCCACCTAAAACCCTGAAAAAGTTGCCACGATACAATTGGTGGATCTGTTCGGAAGGATGCATGTGTAGAGCTGCGGGAGAAGCGTTATTAAAGACGTTTAAAAATCCGCGAGGTCATAGGCTGAGTGTTCAGTTTTTTGCTTTTTAATGTTTTCAAATTGAGGCCGAGGGGTCAGCTCTCACACTCCAGAATAATGCGGCTGACAGTACCGCTCCGTTTCGTCCGGTTTCGGCGCCATTTTTTATGGTGAAAAGCATTTATACGGTGATCGTCATATACTTTTTAAGCCACTACCGGAACGTTCTTTTCGGCCTTGGTGATCGTAATTCTTATTCGGGACACCACACACCGAACTGGAGCTTAACCGTTTTTTTTTTTGCAGTTGTCTTTGATTATTTAACCGTTTTTTTTAATAAACAGTAGTCTTTGATTGCATGATGAGTGGGACTTGTTCAAGAGAGAGATGAGCTAGTCACCTTCTTGCACCCTTACTAGGTGACCTAGTCACCTTCTTGTTCTTTTACTGGGTGAAAGGAGTTGGCAGTCGCAAGTCGCAGTCCAAGAACGAGCTAAGTTCGAAGTTTCCTTACGAAGATGAGCGAAAGTAGTGTCAAAAGAGAGAGAAGAGGTGAAAAAAAAAACGACTCAACAAAATAGCGAATGAGATCGAAAATCGGTGCACTTGGAAGGCGAGATGGGGGGTGGTATGCTGATCTCTAGTTCAAGATGGTGTTGATGTTCACTCAGTACGCTGCTGTCGGACTTCTGAAATTTTTTGAAACCTGCTTGAGCGTCTCTTGATTAAGCGTTCTATCTAGGTGATTCGCTTGCAGGTGCTCGATTTTCAACCTGCCTATGCGGAGCAGTGTGTTGGCCAGGGTCTGTTCACATGGCTTCTACGACGGGCAACGCAGCGTGGCCCATTAGACGCCAATAAAATGTTTGCCAGCGAGCTGCTTGCCCTCCTGCTTCAGTCTTCGGAATCGGCAAGGAAAAAGCTAACTGACAAGATCGACGGGTTCGATCTGCTTCTAAGGGTATGTATATTCTTGCGCTCTAATAAGCAATACAGTATGTATTATATTCTTAACTAACATATTACCTTTGCACTCACGACATAGTTTATGAGTTACCATTGATATGCGCTTTGATTTTGCATTGCCGGCTTGTCTCCTTTATTACCTTTACTGTTGTAAAAATAAGGGAAGGCGGCAGTTGCTCAGCTTTTCTCTCCTCGCACCCCTTCCTCGAGAGTCTTCACTTGATGAAAGGGGGGGGGGGGGGGAGGAAGATGTCAGGTCTCCCAATGTGTTCCAGGAGCATCACAGCCGACTTCAGAAAGTCACGTTCTCAAGAAACTTTGTGACCAACGGAAGATCGACAGTTGTGGAGGGTGGCAGACTAAAACAGCATGCCTAAAGAATGGGTAGACGAAAAGATGGTTATGCATGAGCTGCACTGAATTGTGGCTCTATGTCAGCGTTGTCGAGCATGAACGGTGATAGGATTTTGCAGGCACTGGCGACATATAAACGTCATGATCCGAGTAGTGCGGATGAGCGAGAGCATATGGAGAATCTGTTTGACGCTGTTTGTGCTTCACTCCTTTATGCTCCAAATCGACAGAAATTCCTCGATGGCGAAGGCCTACAGCTGATGAACTTGATGCTTAGGTTTTTTTTTTTCTTCAAAACCGCCGCTTTGTGATCGTCAGTTTCGGTGACATTGTTGAGGCGTTTTTTTTTAAATCACTCCTTATTCATTTCTCATTCAATTTAACGAGTGATGTGTTTTAGGTTTCAAAAAGTTCGTAAGATTTGCGTTTTTATCGTCTTTCCAGACGTATTTTTGTTGACTAAATATTTTCCAAATTTTGTGTTAAATGAAAAAGAAAGCTCCAAAATTTTGGGCCTATGAAACGAGAGTTTTTTCGGCAGTTCTGTTCTAATTGCGCAACTTGATTTTTCATTTTGCATGCTTCTTGGCATGAGTGCGAAGAAGTCGAAGCTTTCCGTCATTTTAACTGTAATTCTTTGTTTTGAGAGAGAGGAAACAGTCGCGAGAGAGTGCTCTAAAAGTACTGAATCATGCGACGAACGGAGTCGAAGGCAAAGCGAACTGCATCAAATTTGTTGAAATTTTGGGTAACTTTCCACGAATTTTTAAAGTTTCAATAGGAATTATGTTTCTGGTTGTTGAGGAAATATGTAAGCTGGAATAATGCTGTTTTATCTTTTTCGCTTGGCACCGAGTCGTTGTAAAGAAACTGATTATTGGTAAAAGCCAGTAATAGGGCGAAATGAAAGCTTGAGATTTTATTTGCATTCTGCTTGACGGATTGTGATCGCACAGGGGACGCATTGGGTGCTTGCTATTTTAAAAGTTCGGATCGTTGCTCGCCTTACAGAACAGAACTTTGTGTTGAGATGTTGCCTATTCCGGAACAGCAAGAAGTGTTGAAGATTTGAATTTCTTTTGGTTCCGCATTTCACTGTCCGGATATTACAGCAATTTCGACGGTTTGGGAGGGGACATACTCGCTGTGGAAATGGATGCTTTTTTCATTTTTCCAAAATTATTTTTTAACTTCTACAATTGGCTGAATTGGGTTTCTTAACTGATTAGAAGTTTCAGGTTTGCGTACCATCTTTCCGCTTTTTATGCGAACCCCGTCGAAGCTGAAACGTAAGGATACAACTCCGGATGAACATGAAGAGGACGTTTGCTCGGTTACCTTCGCTCGCTTTCATTTTCCTGTTTTTATCTAAAATGTCATCTTTACATAATGGCGGGAAGAATGTAATGATTGTTTTCTGAATGGTTTGTAGAGGGAGAGGGACGTGCTCAGATGCGCTTCAACTCCCGTTACTGTTTTGTTCTGCAATGGTCTTATGAAAATTTTCAAATTATTGTTTTGCAGTTTGTCTTCGGATGATTGTTGGCTATTTTCCAGTTTTCTTCTAATAGGAACTTTTTCTAATTGTTGTGTTTGTTGTTAACGTAGTGCAGTTGAAGGTTTTGGCGTCGCTGCTTCGTTTATGTGGTGAGGACGGTCGTAACCGTGTACTAATGAAGTTCTCAGAACACGAATACGAGAAGGTCGATCGCGCTGTAGAGCTCCTTTTGAAGTACAAGTGAGTCCGTGCAACTTTATTTGGGACTGTTTTTAAGATAGGAACTCACTGAATCCGCTGCGTAAGTCTGTTTTATTTCGAAAAAAGAAACCATAAAGCAGGCCGTATGCAACCCTGAGAGCAGGGTTGCAGTTAGGAAAGCGTAGTTAAAGTTGTCGGTAAGTAACTCTGTATCATCCCGTATTTCTAAGGTGCAGAAAAGTGTTGGGTATTTGCGGAGGCCAAGTGAAATAAGAGGGCATAGTCTTTGTCTTTGAAGTGTTGTAGTTGAACGCCTACAAATACACTCATTGTGCTGATGAAGAAGAAGCATGAACTTGCTTGGCTGGTGGTGGCATTCCCTGCGCATTGAGCTACACTGTGTAAACCGTATGCACTTCGAACTTGGTGCTGTGAGTGAAAATTTTCTGAAATAGCTAACATAATTGCGCTATCAGAGCAGCAATGTGACGTCCAAGTATGCTTGATTCCCATTTGCAGTTGTGATTTAATGCTTAACAGAAGTGATTGAGAATTCTGTCTGTAAGTATAAGAGTATCATGTATTCTGTCTGTTAGAAATTCCTCTTGAATGATGGACAGCTTCTGCACAGAAGAAACCAAGAAAACAGTGTGTTTATGGCAAGTTGAGAGGAAGTTGCTTGTCTATTGCATCTCGAAGAGCATAGCCAGAACAACGATGCGTTTTTTGCATTAGCGTAGCCTGCAAATAGCTTCATCGCGAATTGGATGTCGATACGATTCGGGTTTTGTTTGAGCTTCTTTATTTTGTGCCGCTTCAGAGAACGAATGGATCGCTTTGACGCACGTCAAGCGAGTCGTTGCAATTCATCGAAGCTCTCAGATGAGCAAATCGAGCAGCAATATCTGGATCGTCTGGACGCAGGTCTTTACACGCTGCAGCGAATTGCACTTATCCTTGCGGATGTATGTGCTAACGCAAACCCACAGTGCCGAGCACGGGCCAACAGATTGCTACAGATGCGTGCTGGATCAGCCAAAATCAACAAATATCTCATACCGGTTGGTCTTTTTTCCTGCCTTTCTCCGCTCTTCCACTTTATCTCTTAGTTCAGTTCATCCTCTTCGAGTGTGGTTTGCTATCGAAAACATCAGTTTCTTCCCGTCTAGAACGACTACTTGGTGCTAGCGTCATCGTTTTCAAGGGATGTTAGCTGCAAGAAAAGATGTTTTAACTTTTCACTCCAATTCATTAACGTTCTTGAACTGCAAAGCTTAGTAAAAACTACCAAGTTTAATTCTGTTGAAGCACTTCGAGAGGAGCTCCATTCGACAGGTGTGGGGGTGCTGCGTGTTACTTTTTTCAACATACTTCTCGCTCTCTTGTCTCCCAGAATAGTAGATCTGAGTAGTAGGCTTGCAAGAATACAGCAGGTGGATCGGGAACAGCCATTTGATTCCCACTCACACTCTGTCCTGCCAGCAACACAAAAGTGTTTATGTGGTCTGGTTACAAAAAATAGGCTTGCAGCTTCATCGGATGCGAATTTTGCGATTAGTGAAGGTTTTTCTTATGTGAGACTTTTGATTTGAGCTGTTGTTGAAGACAACGACTCCAATCAAAAATTTCTTAGTGTCGCCGCGACTTGCTAAAAAAGTGCATGGTGTGGAGCAGTAACTCAGTAGTGTGCATCATTGCGCTTTCAGCTATGAATGTTACCTTCTCATATAGGAAAGTTTTTTTTTTTTAGCTAGAGTATTTTGCCCAAAAATTGGCATATTTGCAATAATCGAGACTCCAATTCATTAACGTTCTTGAACTGCAAAGCTTAGTAAAAACTACCAAGTTTAATTCTGTTGAAGCACTTCGAGAGGAGCTCCATTCGACAGGTGTGGGGGTGCTGCGTGTTACTTTTTTCAACATACTTCTCGCTCTCTTGTCTCCCAGAATAGTAGATCTGAGTAGTAGGCTTGCAAGAATACAGCAGGTGGATCGGGAACAGCCATTTGATTCCCACTCACACTCTGTCCTGCCAGCAACACAAAAGTGTTTATGTGGTCTGGTTACAAAAAATAGGCTTGCAGCTTCATCGGATGCGAATTTTGCGATTAGTGAAGGTTTTTCTTATGTGAGACTTTTGATTTGAGCTGTTGTTGAAGACAACGACTCCAATCAAAAATTTCTTAGTGTCGCCGCGACTTGCTAAAAAAGTGCATGGTGTGGAGCAGTAACTCAGTAGTGTGCATCATTGCGCTTTCAGCTATGAATGTTACCTTCTCATATAGGAAAGTTTTTTTTTTTAGCTAGAGTATTTTGCCCAAAAATTGGCATATTTGCAATAATCGAGGCGACCAGTTATTTTTAAGTTCAAGAAGCAACTTTCATCCAGTTTGTTTTTCTCTTACCTTCGCTTATCTCGAAGTACATTTCCTTACAGATATTCTTAGCGGTAATTGCTACGATGTATTGTTTTATTCATATCTCTGGTTGACTGCGGGTACGAATAGTTGGTATCAAAAGTATACTACTAAAGAGACATGGAACGGAGGATTCACGCCGCCGTATCTGTCCATTTTGCTGTGCGCATTTCGATTACACAGAATGAAACACCATCTCATTTGTTGAATGCCAGTCTGTCCCAATATTTTTGTTTTGTGTATTTTGGTCGATTTCTGATATTGTTAAAAAACTCGGCGATTGAATTCCGCTCTACTTATTTATCGGTCACCAAATGCATGTCTATTTAGGTGTTCACAGCAAAAATGCTAGCGGTCTCTATTTTTCATATCGAACATGCATCGCCATCGATTCCCTACTTTTCTCTCGCCGACAGCTTTATCAAGGGATTATAAAAAAGGTTTAGATATCCATAACGAGAGCGGCTATGCGTGCTCTGATTTGAGCGAAGTAACGTAAAGCCATACTTCCTTTCTCAGAGTTGAAATAAGCCTCTGCTGGCATTCCTTGCAATCCTTGCATACTGTAAACTCCCATTTCTGAATACGATAATTTTACAGATCTGCAGTCCTGACATATGATAGTTTTACGGGTCGTTGTATACAATAGATATTTTCGCAAATCGGTACTTACCAAAGGTATTACTGGGGATTCATTGTTACCACCAACGGCAGTTTTACGGGTCATTACACGCCGAAGATATTTTTGCTGATCTTAGCATGAGGTAATTTTGTGGGTCGTTCAATCCCAGTGACTTTTCACGGATCAGTAGGTAATTTTGCGAACTGTTAGATACCAAAGGTATTTCTGCGAGGAATTGAATGTCAGTGGTAATTTTCTCATCATCAGATATCAGATTTTTTAATGAATCATTTGATACTACTGGTAATTTTACGGACCATCAGAGACCAGCGGTAGTTTTATGGGTCGTTAGATGCCAGTGCTAGTTTCGCGAGTCGCTTGTTACTCAGTGGTAATTTTATGCATCAATAAACACTAGTGGTGGTGGTAGTTTTATGGATTGTTACATCCTGCTGATAGTTTTCGTGTCGTTAAATATGAGAGGTAACTTTATGGGTCGTTAACTACTTGTGACAGTTTCACAGTTCATTGCATAGCAGGGTCAATTTTTTAGATCCTTAGAAATTATTGGTAATTTTGCACATCATTAGATGCTAGGGATATTTTTGCTGGCCATTAAATGCTAATGAGTATTTTTACGGGTCATTAAATTCTAGAATTGATTTCACGGGTTACGAGATTCCACTTTTTTATAATTGTAACAGTTGGAACTGTTTTTTTTAATTGTTGTCTGGATTTATTTGTGTTTAGATCCTGGAGGAATACGACATAAACCTGGCAGCTGAAGCAGACGAAGAGCGAAAGAGGACGCGACTGCTCATCGCAAGACTTAGTGCTACTGACAGAAGTGCTTGACGACGTACAGTCTTTCACATCTTGTCGCTTCATTTCGATCCACTAGCTCTTGTTTTTAGCGGGCGAGTGAGTTTCGTTTATTCGACTGGTATTCACAGGGTGATCCGACCTGCGTGCGACAGTTTCTTCGGTCTATGTTTGACTCCTTGTAATTTACACCATGAAAATGGTTTTGGTCACTGGACAAGAAGAGGGCATTGTGACTGGTCGAGTATATCATGAGAACAGTGCCCCTCCTGGGTCCCTGCGGAGTTGCAGTATCCCGACTTTCCGCTCGCAGACATTTTTGTTAGGATGTCTTTGGCTGGATCGCTCAGCTAGTCTTTCCTCCACTTTC
>JPKZ01000262.1:9202-19487 GCA_000803305.1 Toxocara canis | reverse complement strand
TCCTCGTCCACTGACCACGAAAAACGATTCTTGGTTCGTCGATAATCTGAAGCGAACACTCATTAGATTCGGTCGATTTGCACAAATGAACCGCTCCGCTTTCTTTCATTTCGCAATAAGGCGATGTCGCGCCCTTGAAGGCACCTCAACAGCATGCTGGAAAATATTGCGTCAGGGTAAATCTGCATACTTGAAAAAATAATAGGTACAACATATTTTCATTTGGTTATTTCCGGACATGCGGCGCCTTCGCGCCGAAAATTTCAAGTTAAATATGCGGGCAATATAGTCTAATTAAATAAAGCCTTTCCAATGGGAGAAATGCTGTGTCGTAGGCCGTCGGAGATTTCCCCTATTCTTTAGGGAAAAACCTTATTTAAATCTTTTTTTTTTCAGTATAACGAATGAGTTTCGGCTATGGCTTCCGCCACTGGAGTCTATGCAGCGACCCGATTATTCGTGCCGCCACCTGATCCAAGCTCAAATCGTGGGAGGAGGAGGAAGGAGGTAATTCCCCTCTTCTCGAGATCAAATCGTCAGTGAATTAGTGCTCCCCCACTTAGCATTTGAACTAAATGCGCAAAGCAGTACGTAAAAACCTTTTTGCGGATACGCCAACGAGGAGAACTGCTCTACGGCAATTTTTAAATTTCCACCATTTTAGTGCTGAGTGTTCGGTACGAGCGCAAAACGCACCTTTTATGCAACGCATCAGGCAGCTTGCTTTATGCAGTCAACTGATTCACTGCATGCTGTGTCGTAGGCCGTCGGAGATTTCCCCTATTCTTTAGGGAAAAACCTTATTTAAATCTTTTTTTTTCAGTATAACGAATGAGTTTCGGCTATGGCTTCCGCCACTGGAGTCTATGCAGCGACCCGATTATTCGTGCCGCCACCTAATCCAAGCTCGAATCGTGGAAGGAGGAAGAAGGAGGTAATTCCCCTCTTCTCGAGATCAAATCATCTGTGAATTAGTGCTCCCCCACTCAACATTTGGACTACATGCGCAAAGCATTACGTAAAAACCTTTTTGCGGATACGCCAACGGGGAAAGCTGCTCTACGGCAATTTTTAAGTTTCGACGATTTAAGTGCTGAGCGTTCGGTACGAGCGCAAAACGCACCTTTTATGCAACGCATCACGCAGCTTGCTTTATGTAAGTCAACTGATTCACTGCCGATCGGTGCAACGCATTGTGATACATCGGTTTTTGTGAAGCGGTGTAAGATAAGGCACATTCTTCTTTAGTGATGGAGCACTATTTGCTATGTTGCGGAAATAGAAAGCAGTGCGAATCCCTACAATACAAACCCAATAAGCATCATCCTTGAAACGCAAGGAAAAACGCAGACGAACAGAATCTGTTACGCTAATAATAATTATTACGAGTCGCTGACATGAATAAAGGGCTAAGTTGATATTTTGTTAAATATTTCCATCTATCTGATCGACTGGGGAGGGTCTGAGTTATCTAAAGATCTTAATCCCCCCTCCCCCCTCCTGGGAATTGCGTGTTCGCCAAACGATACACACAATGTGTCATTATCGCAACCTCGATCACCTCCTTTACGCTAAATGTTTGCAACGAACAACCGTAATGCAATACACGACTACAAGGCTATCTCAAACAAACTACTCAAAACGCAATTGGTCTCAACCTAGTAACAAGCCTCATAACACTACAAAGTCTTCACACATCCCTTCGAGAGATTTCCTTACTAGACTCTCGAATACCTGTTCTAATTTTTTGAGTACTCTTCTTCGCGTTTGTAATTTCTCAGCACTTTCTACGCTACCCTATTTTCACACTACTCTCTTTCTCTATTAACGTTTTCATACTCTGTTCCCATAGCCCGAGAACCTATCATTTAAAAAAATAGAAATGGGATGGACAGTAGCGCAGACTCCTCCCTCTCTTGGCCAGATCATACATGTATGTGTACACCGCTACTCTCAGCGCCTCATATAAGGCTTACTTAAGGTCCCGGCCGGCCACGTGATTCTAAACATTCTTCCACCTCGCGTCATTCAATCGTGAATGCTAGCGTCGTTCCCGACCTCAACTCCCTTCCCCATCAAGCTCGCAGGATACGCTTTTTTGCACCTAGACCTATGCAAGGTTTAACTTTTTGCTCAAAATTTCACCTGCTGAAGACCGCAGGCGTCGTACTTCCGACCTCTATCGCTATTCTTATCACACTAACCCGAAATGTTTTTGCATCGCTCTGTGTCTCGTCTTCGGCTTCATTTCCAACCGAGTCAGCTTTCAGCCCGCTAGCAATTGCGACACTCCTGCTCCCCAAAAGTTTTCTAAAGGCGCTTCACGAGAGGGGTTGCCTTCAAATAGTTATCCGGATGTAGTTGTTTCGTCTTCTGTTGCCGAGTGGAGGTGCTTCAAGTTGCACTACAAAAGGTGGGGTTTGATGGACCCTCCTAGGTCTTAACACTGTCGAATGATACTCAGCATATTGCATGGTACTCGGCACAATAAGGTAGCCAACATCAACATTGCGACCATTATCCTCAAAAACTTCCTGTGTGAGTTGCTGCTATTAGGTGGCCCTCTAGGTTCATTATCTGGGAACGTGCGTTCTTGCCTATATCCTCTGTTACTGTCTATATTTCACTACCCACCTGTAACGCGGGAGATCTGGGTTCCTCGCCTGCCGCATTTTAGCATCGTCACCTCTCCCCTCCCCGTAATGACTTCCATACTCATGTTCCCCATTATTTTCCAAGCGTTGACCATATTGGCATCGTTCAACCACTGGTGGTGTTCTCTACGATGCCGTTGCTTTCTCATCCCTGATTCTTCTGATGTTGCCGATGATGAAATTCACTGCATTAGACTGTATTAGCTTCTATGGGTCCGAACATACACCGATTGGCCGCCGCTATTATCTATAAGGCTTCAAATTTCCTTTTTCCTTCTCAGGTGTCCCGGAAGCAGCCCCGAACCAAATCCACTTTCCACTCCTGCACTCCCTTTTCTCGCATCATCTGTACCAGTACTGAGCAAGCTTTTGCAGCATATGCGACACTAAAACAAAACGTCACCATCGGTAAGTACATCCGTTGTTATTTCTTCGGCGTATGTACATCGGTCTCATTCGCATATACCGCTACTGGTCTTGACTTTTTATGCAAGCTACAATGAACAGCTGGAGAATAAGGTATCTCCCTCCAAGCTCGTTCAATTCCTTGATGAAAGCTTGCAAAATCACCCTAGGATCTTCAGGAGATGGAGCGCCTTTTGACTGGTCAATTCATGCTGAACCTCCTTAGATCCTCCTGCGAATTCAGTGCCACCCCTGAGGACGCCGTTTCGAGAGCGGAAAACCGTTATAACTTGTAGCACATAAGTATGAGCCGCAAAGACCGTAACAAACCATAATATACAATGCGCAGCGCAACCAGCAGCAAATACACAACTAGATAACTATACAACGATCAACAGAAGCCTGGAATGCCTTCAACGAGAATGAAATGGCGAATGAATAAAACAACGAAAACAAAGAATGTTTATAAGTTGCCATAAGGGCTACCTGACATGATTACCGATCGGCATGTTTATCGCTATGACTTTTATGCGATATTTTGTTTTGCAGCCGGTGATTCGATGAGCAGCATATTTTACGCCTTACTGCTTACATTGATCCGCTTAAAGAGTGAAACAGCTGTAACTGCAACCCTAGACACCTCATCAGCTCCTTCTCCACTACTTCAGACGTAATTTGTCCTTCGGCTCCTAGAACAGCTGGATCTCTCTGATGCGGGGCACTCTCGCATTCAGCTGTGTGTGCAACACAGTCCAGTTGTTTCCCACTAGATGCGAATGCAGCGATATGGTGCAGAGGGAGAAGTGAAGGGAAGAAGAGCACTGAGCTGAAACCACCGAGATACTGTATAAACAGACGAAAGGACAAAAGACGTAATTTGTCCTTCGGCTTCTAGAACAGCTGGATCTCTCTGATGCGGGGCACTCTCGCATTCAGCTGTGTGTGCAACACAGTCCAGTTGTTTCCCACTAGATGCGAATGCAGCGATATGGTGCAGAGGGAGAAGTGAAGGGAAGAAGAGCACTGAGCTGAAACCACCGAGATACTGTATAAACAGACGAAAGGACAAAAGACGTAATTTGTCCTTCGGCTTCTAGAACAGCTGGATCTCTCTGATGCGGGGCACTCTCGCATTCAGCTGTGTGTGCAACACAGTCCAGTTGTTTCCCACTAGATGCGAATGCAGCGATATGGTGCAGAGGGAGAAGTGAAGGGAAGAAGAGCACTGAGCTGAAACCACCGAGATACTGTATAAACAGACGAAAGGACAAAAGCAGCTGTTTTCACGTTTTTCTTGTCATTTCCTCGCACAGTGTGCTGAAGTCGTTCGATTACTCCTTTCTGCCCTCTTCCGCACATGCTACTGGACTGCAGCCTCCGGAAAAATGTCAGCAGACAACAACACTCCCATCACCACGCAGAAATAATGAGGCAAAAAACATGCAAAAAAAGCAAACCATTTTCATTCTAAACGCAGCGGGCTGGATGCTTTCTGACAGTTCCAAGATTAACGGCCCGTCAAAAAAAAGGATAATACAAATCCATCTTGCGTAGATGCTATAAGTAGAGCTTAGAAAAATAGGGAACCTAAACGAAAAGAGAGGTGGGACGGAAAGAATGATGAGCAGAAAAATAAAAGCAGTAAAAACGTTATGGGCGAACAAAAAATTAACGAAAATGGTCTACGTTGAGAAAAAGACAAAAGCACACGAGCACAACAATCGCTATTCATGCAACGTTATCGGAAGAGAAGCGTCAGCATCCCATATTTCAGTTTCCTCGTTGCATAAAGACCCTAACCGCTTTACTCAACAGCATTAAGCTTGTATTGGAATCTCAAAAAAATGCGTCCATATAAATGTATACTCGAGTCAACCAAAAGCGGAATTTGCTCCTCGTTGCACAAAGACCCTAACCGCTTTACTCAACAGCGTTAAGCTTGTATTGGAATCTCAAAAAAATGCGTCCATACAAATGTGCGCTCGAGTCAACCAAACGCGGAGTTTGCGTTTGAGCACAAGCTCATTATGCGAATGAATGTGGCAGTCAATAAATTTACATAAGATAATTATCAAATGCTTTGAATAAGATTTAGTTTCTGCACGATTGCCAAAATGGCGCACGATTCGCTTAACAATCTGTGCGACTAAAATTCTCGCGACTATGGCACCCCTAAATGGCGCGTCTATACATACAAAAGTGCTGAAGTAGAAGCACAAAGTGCAGCGAATTTTGAGCAATAACATATTTCAGGCAACCCGTTCATCAGTTTGTTATATTATGAGAACCTATATCCTGCATATCACTTCAGGTCTTTAGGTAAAGATTATGCCGATTCTCGGGTTCAATAAACACTTTTAGGATCAACTTTATTTTGTCTTATCAGTTTTTATGCGAGTGAAGCATGAACCATGGAACATTTTCGGTTTTTGTGCAAAAACTTCAGGGGAAATCTCATACAAATGATGACCCCCCTCCCCTCCCTGCATAACAGCGGCCTGAATCAACTGAATCTGTGGATGAAGTAGTTAGGCAATCGCTAGCCTCACAATTAGAACGTAAATGTACCATACTTCCCGAGTGAAGCATGAACCATGGAACATTTTTGGTTTTTGTGCAAAAACTTCAGGGGAAATCTCATACAAATGATGACCCCCCTCCCCTCCCTGCATAACAGCGGCCTGAATCAACTGAATCTGTGGATGAAGTAGTTAGGCAATCGCTAGCCTCACAATTAGAACGTAAATGTACCATACTTCCCTTTAATCGCACCTAAGTAATTGCTCGGGCAAAATGACGAAGGTATTTCTTTGCATTTCCTCTTTTTCATAAATACCGCAAAGAAAGGGCGAAAGACAAAAAAACCAGCAAACCTCATACAGATACACGGTAATATGAAAAACAAGGTAAACACTCGAGCCTCGTCCTCCTCAGTTCGGACTGGAACTCCAATTCATTCTTAGGAGATGCTTGCTTGCTCAAGCCTCCCACATTTCCCCTACCCCTACCGAATCTCAGAAAATGCGCTTTTATATGTAATTCAAAAATTTGCAAAATCTCTCTGCACATTCATTTATTCGCTCGCTCACATATTCATTCACCATTTCATAAAACATTAACGCAACGTTCGTCCCATCAAAAACTTCAAACGAATTGAATCATCACATTTCACTAAGCTAATTATTCAAATCACATACAATTATAAACGGAGAAAACTCAGTAACAAATAAATTATCGAACATCGCATAAACGACATACAATACTCGAGAACAACTCATATCCAAGACAACGTACGATTCAAAAGCAACTGAACTTAGACGATGGCACTCGAAATAATCAACGAGAACGAAAATACTACGAAAAAAAAATACAATTAGGAGCGAGTAAACACGCAAATATGGCAATGAGTAACAAATAAATCATTAATGCTGTGTACATATAAAACAATGAAGATATTAACATAAATAGACTGTGCTATATGTATGAGAACAAACTGAGAGGTTTTTAGGAAATCCGTTAAAAAACGGACAAACACTTGTGGTCAGTTGGCGAATTTTGTGGCATTTGATGCGTTCTATTATTAGAATTCACTATGAGTCGTCAATTTTTTAATCTCACATTCGAAAAAAGTTAATGACTTCACAATAAATTCTCGAATGAGCGGATCGCTGAGATTGCATGCGCAAGCAGTGAACTGATGGCAAATTTCGGCATTTTGTATGTACTGACAATCTACTCTGGATTGAGAAAAATTTTCACCAACTAACGCAAAGCTCCTTTAACTGTACAGTACTCAACCTGCGATTGCAAGGCAGTATCGCAACTAAGTTTTAAAAAAAAAGCAAGCAAACAAATGGCTTCCTTCCCTCCTCCCGCTCCCAAGAAATCCACAATTACCCCTTCTATAGAAACGCCTCGCTATCCTAATTTAATCGCCAACCCCACTGGACCCTGTAAAAATCTATCAAGTTTCTCAGCAAACTCTCTGCCGATGCAAACAAAATTCCCTTAACACCACCGATCCCGCAACAGCAAAACTCAGCAGTTGACCATTGAAACCACTGGACATACAACATCTATAAGTTGACAATCATACAAAAACAAATAAACAAAACCGCAAGAACGGCTGCGCTTCTTTAATAGAACTGCGCAAAACCTACAACCTATTTCGACTCTCTTCATCTATACAAATAATTGTCGTGCTTGCCTACACCCAATTGTTCTCGAACGTGAGTCTGAGCTTTTGCACTGCCGCACGGACTGCATAAGTGCGGGTCAGCATAGCATCTGAAAGTTGGGCGATGATGATTGCAACTGAAATTGTCCGAGGGCTTCATTAAGGGTCGCAAAACCTGGCCAAAAATTGTCATTGAAGAGAAGGCATGATTGACGGAGTTGGCCATTGCGGTGGGTCCGTTGTCCGCATTTTCTCCAAATGGATCCGCGATGAGTGGCTTATTTACGGAGAGTTTCGCGTGTGGCTGATGCGCCGATTTTAACCATTCTCCCTTTCAAATGCAAAAAACGCAAAGTTATGCGAAGAAAGGACATACACCCTTAAGGCAGCATGCAGGATTCCTAGCGCTTCACGCAATGAAATATATACGTTTTCTGTTTTCCTTTAACGACATTTTGGTTACAGAATGACTTCATGATTACATTTTTGCGCTTAATAGCCGACCTTCCTCTGTTAAAACGTAAAGCGTTAAATCAACGAACAACTGGGGAACTTCAAGTTTCATAAAGTAGCCTTCTATCTTCGAAGGTTTGACATGAATAAAGGTGCCATTTCAAAGGTACCATGGGAAACGCAACAACAGACCATCAAGTTTTGAAGTACGATCCAAGAAAACGAGTGGCAATGCAATGCCATCGAACGCGTGCTAGCCACCATTGCATTTCTCTTCGAAATCCAGCTCATGCCGCACAAGAAATCACGTACTTCAATATGGTCATTTCCAAAAACAATAAACCATATTGTTTGCGCTGTCAACAATGCAGAACGTCATAAATCAACTCAACTATCTTTGCTTCCATAGTGGATTTTTTGTTGCAAGATTCCTCACTGAATGTATACACGACGGACAAACCAACTGAACATTTAATTCACTCACGGGCAGAAACATAAAATGGCCATGAGAGTGAGCCCTTCCATACGATTTCCCTTTCGCTATGAAACGGAACGTCTCCGCATACCATATCGTAGAGAAGAATTCCCAGCGACCAAACAGCTGCTTGAAGACCATCGTATCTCGAAAACATTATCCACTCAGGTGGACTATATAGAGGTGTACCTAGTAAAAATGATGATTATAACTTAGATAGCGTAAAGCGTGGCTGACAGCTTCCGTTTACATCCAATAGATGGGTTTTTCCATTTGAACTGGGATAGCGGGATGAAAGCTCCGATATGATCCCCGCTAAAATTCCTACCGAAAAATCGATCAAATCCACGCCGTAGTTTTCGCCCGAATAGCGGTGACAACTTATTCGAATGTCTAGGTATAATAATCACCACGTTAACAATCCCTCATCGAAGAACATGAAATGCTCTTTCAGCTGAAAACACCAATGAAGTTGCTTTGGCTACCCTTCCGCTTTTTGAAATGCAGAATATGGTTAATGTAAAGAAGTATCCAACACGGAAAAGTACCTTCGAAATGAGTGAGAGGAACGTTATTTCCTCTAAAGAAGATAGCACAACCAAAGTCGATGAGTTTAACACGGCCAGTTTGTAAGTCGATTACCACGTTCTCGTCCTTTATATCGCGATGGAGTATTCCCTTCCATGCACATGCGATTACCGTGACAACTATCTGCAACCACAAACAATAACGCCATCCGAATATTCGGCGATCTCAAATTGAAGCCATCCATTCGATACCCCCGTTGCAGAAAACTCAACAACGAATTACGGAAGGCCTTTATATCACAGCACAACTCGTCGAAAAAAAAACAATGAACATTTCTGCTTGAAAAGACATGTTTTGGCCTTTGACCATAATTTTGACAGAAAGTATGCGCTATATAAAATATCTACATTTACACTCATTGGCTAGTGCTACATCATTTAGCGCAAAATGCTCGCACGAGTGGGGCGATGGGGTGTAAGGACGGGGTGGAACACCAACAGCGTGCGTCGCATGCGTGAGCAGATGGCATCTTGTCGCCATAGATCACAGAATACCTTGGCAAACGAGGTGTGTGATCTGCGCGCAAAAACGCTGACCTTGCATCGTCGTGGTCATTATATGCACCTCCGAAAAACAACGATGACCTGTTTGAAGAAGTTCTTTGCAAGACCTTCAGCGATTCGGCCATGGCAAGTGATATAGTCGAAGAGATCCTGACATCGTTCCGGACGTTCCATTACTATGACAAATGCGGTCGCAAGTTCGTACCAGTCAAGCATTCGCACCACTCCGGTGATATTTTGACACTTTTGCAGGACAGCAATCTCCAGTGGAATGCCACCCCCGAAACGGTCCTTGAAAACACTCTGTGCATTAGCTTCACTTAAAAGTGTTAAATGCTCGTTGCTTTCTCTTTTGAAGTGATTTCCTTGCAAAAAATATTAAAAATGTTAAATACTCGAGTTTACAATCTTACACAAAAGAAATACCTTCTGCAAAGCTGTAATATTTTCGCGTTTCACATACTTTATCGCGACTGGAAGTTTGTCCTCTATTCGCACGCCGCCATAGACAGTACCGAAACCACCGCAACCCAACGGATTGCACTGCTTGTATTTGTCTTTGAAAGATATTCCATCTCGGCCTTAAATACAACCACTTAAGGCGTGGAAGGAGAACAGTAGAGGGGACATGGACGCCCATGACGCTTGAAACACACCTCAGTGTGAAGAAAATTTCCACCATTTTCATTTCTTCACATCTATTTCTTCAAGTAGTCTTTCAGTACGCCTCAGCTGATCAACATCTTTCGCAACTTCCTGAGGCCTCCTCAAAGCCTAACGAACAGTTTTCCTTGCTCCTGCTCAAAATTCCACTCAAGAAACAATCAAGGCATCCTCCAATTGATCAATGAGGACAAGAACCCTTCCCCAAAAGGAAACCTTGACCTGCTGACCTAATTTCGTCGCTTCAGCTATAAATCTTTTTGACCAAGTGCTTTTCCTTACATTTTCAATTTGTTAAGACATAATAATTAGGCTTGCGCTTCTAAGCAAACCACAACAGCAGGATATATGCCGCTCATTTCCCCCA
>JPKZ01000261.1:61323-72530 GCA_000803305.1 Toxocara canis | reverse complement strand
TTTTTCCTTTTATTTCTGATCACGTGGACGTGCCGAGGCGCAGTTACTTTTGACAGCTAAGACCTGCTATTCTGTTCATGTCTTCGTTTAGACAACCGACGGATCGTCCAGATTCCCCGCTAAAATTCTCAAAGAAAAGGGGTCTTAATTCCGCTCGGTGGACTGTCGTGGCCCTTAAAAAGCTTTCTAACTATAAAGATCACTTGTCCTACCCTACCCAACCCAAATTCATCGGGCTTGACGGACCATGAAAGTCAAAAGATCCCGAGCTGTCTCTGTTGAAGGCGTTCAGAAGAGTGTATCATTTACCTCATACCTTACTTGGTAGAGGCGGATAGTGATATTTGAAGATGCCTGCTGAGGTATGAATATCTGTCTAGTGAGGCAAATAACCCGCAAATTTTGGAAGTGGTCAGCTTGTTACGTATTGTGAACAAATGTTCTGTCAGTGAGTCAGGTAGGAAGAAGGTATTACTTGTTCCAAGTTTCCTAACGTGAACAGCCGTTGTATCGCTTTTTTACCGATCCCTTCGTCCATCCGTCAGGCTCGCTGTGCATTCAGCGCTGCAAAAAACAGCAGGCCTTATCTCATCAGACTGCATCGCGACTATCATTTCTCTTTTCACGGTAGTCGTTGAACACGGCAATTGCTGCTGAAGGGAGAAGGGGATGGATGGGGAGAGGGGAAAAGGAAGTGTAGGGAATTCAACCTTTCTTGTTGGCGGAGATTAGTGCTTACCTGGAAAGAACCCGATTAGTTCCGTCCAGTGTAATGATGGCTAACTTGTTTTCTCTCCAAAAAGCATTGCGAGCCTCTAGCAACAGAACCAGGTAAATCAGATTTACTATTTCTGCTTGCGCACTTATGAACTAATGTTGAACAAGGCCATCGGACATATATGCAGAATCTTCCTTTCCGTTTTCATATGCCACTGAGATTCAAGGCGGGGTTCTCCGGTCCAGTAGTTCAGAATGGCAGATATCCATCGGGGATATTTTGCAGCTAGAGAGTTGCTTTTGTTTGTGACACTTTTACGTGATTCTCCATTTAAGCGATGCCTTATCACCTCGGTTGGTATTTTAGGCGGTGATCGCAATGGACATTACTATGGGTCGGGAGGAGGTGGATCGGAATACGACTACGCTGATGACGATGACGAATCGACATTTCAGCTTGTTGACTTCAGCAAACCGCAGCGATCAATGACGCAGCGAGGAGTTAGGATCAGACAACAGCAGCTTGCTTACGTTCGTCTTTCTATCACTGTGCTGCTCGTTTTTTTCTTGTTGCAATCGAGGGAATGCTGGACGTGCCACGCTTTGCTGGGATCAGTTGTGAAAAAAGGAACTTCCTACGCAGCAGCGTTTCGACAGTTGTTCCGGCAAATCTTGTACGAAAAATTTTAAGCGAAATTGATCTCCTCGTACGTCATTTACATGAGTGGCGAGCAGCAAGCACCTCGATTTCTTCCATAGAATTTCGCTTATTAGTCTGTGTGAAGTATCACTGCAGTTGCCTTATTCGGGCTTTCTTGCTTGCTGTTTATTAGTTCGATCCGCTTGCAATAAGGAGAATGAGGCAGATGAAGATGTTATCAGACGGGCAAAGAGGAACTGTAAGAATGCTAATATTGCTTAAAAAATGTCGTCAGTTTATTTTTAAAATTTATTTAACTGAGCACTTCTGTCTCTCAGAGTTATGGCATTCCTTGCGGAATTTGTGACTTTTAGAGTTATTTCAAGAGCTTTTATTCACTGAGCGTTGTGTTTTATGTATGTATGGAAAATTTCTAAGGTTGTCAGTATTTCTGTTCGAGGAGCGTTTTTTATTCCGTGTTCAAAATTACCCTCAGGTCTATAATTGAGTACGTAGAAGTGTGCAAATCAGGCAGCAGAATTCTGTTCCTTCATGCTAACAAAATTCACATGTAGGCACTGCATGCAGTTTCCACTTCTGGGTCCTTGATTTTATAGATTTTTCTGCGTATACCATAAACCGCCAGCAGCACCAAATCATTAGAAGCATAGCAAAGACAGCAAGAAAAAGGAGTATTGTTAGAGCATCAAACCTGTTTCTTCCCTCCCCTCATCTGTTTCTTCATCGAAAGTCACCAGTTGGTTGTACATTTTAGAAACACCCTCCAACCCGCACATCTTATTCAGAAATTGAACCGGAAACACAGGCTGTTTGAGTGGAAGTAGTTTGAGAATTATTTGAGATATCGTGCTCACCACTGTCAGTAGTTGTCTGTTGAAAAGAAAGTGTCGATTTGCCTATTTCGATTGAGCAAAATTTCGGTCCTCGTTGACCGTATAGGATAGGGAGAAATCGCTTCCCAGACGTCCATCAAAAGTCCTTGCTTATTCTGGTGCTATTAGTAATTTTGGTGTGGTATTACATTCGCGTAAGCGGTCATTGTGATCGAAAGCAAATCGCTTCAATATTCTTCGTTCCATTTGTTAGGATTCGAACCTCCTCGTACCTTCATGCATATCAGTGCTTTTCTCGTTCAGCGCAGGATGATCCAGAAGGAAGAGGAACGTCGTAATCAAATGACATACGATCAGAATCAGAAGATCAAGAGAAGCATTGCAAAGTTGGTCCATTTGATGCTCAGAGTTAGTGACAGCGCAGCTATTTTTGTTTCAATGTTGTTGAGTGTCTAGGTAGAGTGTATCATTTCTTCCGGCACTCGAACTCTGAACCGAAACACTAGTAAGTCTTCATGCTGAGGACAAATAAGGGCGTCTAGTTTTCCCTTGTCAGAGATGAATTTTATTCCAAGACGCAATTCGTTCCATTCGGGCACTCCCTGTCGTAGAAGAAACAGCGCGTAACACGTACAGTCTGTGATGCAGTAGTTTCGCTGATGGGATTTCAGGGAGCAGCAAAAGGCGTTCAAGCAGTGGCAGAAACGTGGTGGTGCTCGGTCGCAAGGACGTGATCGTCGTAGGTTAAGTCAGTGGGATAAATGCAATCGCCGTGACCTTCCAGCTAGCATCAGCGTGCGTCCTGAGTGGCAAGTTTTGGAGGAAGTGGAGTTCCCTCAACTCGCAAAATTGTATCTGCCGAATGTCGAACCTGGTCAAGACATGTGAGTAATTTCTGTGGAAGAGTTTTCTCAGTCAGTGACCAAAATGTTACATGAAAACGTGACAGGCTGGAGATGGTCTAAGCGGTCATAACGCTCATTACTCGCAGACAGCGTATTCACTTAGCCGTGTTTTAAAAACGCCTTAATGCTGGTGGGATGGATATTATTAAATGGGTTCTAAGCGATCGTCACGGAACCCACACTAAAACGTATTGAATAATGAGGTGTCGTTTCTGAATTAAGTTAAGACAGCGGACACAATTAAAATTATTGTACCAGTTTATCGCAGATAGTGGCGTGCGCAGAAGGGTGCGGCGGCTTACGAATCGAGGGGCAGGGCCAGTGCGAGAGTAGAAAGATAAAAGGGAAAAGAGAGAAAGGGAATATAGTGTCAGACAGCCGGTTATCGCTTCTTCCTTTTTCTACACCGCCGACCGCAGATCTTTTGGATCACCGGCATAGCTGAATCCCAGTGGAGACCTAGGCAAACTGGCAATCTGATGTCAGGGATTGTGCCGATTAATCAGCACGTATAAAACATTGCAACGTATGTCGTACGGACAACGTGTATGCATACTAGCAATGAAACGAACGGTTCGGGGTGGTAGTGGTCTTAACTGTGAAATAAAACAAGCGCTGAAATCTTGATTGCTGCGATTACAAGGCGATTCACGTTGACCTCATTTATTCTTGTACATTTCTTTTCTAAGTAGCTATAGAGTCATTTTTGACAGTGAAGAGAAGGCGATTTTACTTTTCACACATTGCGCAGGAGGATATTTCGCGTTTCTAATCAGTGTTTTGAGTGCTCATTATTGATGAATGACTTGCACAGATCATTGTTTTGGGAGTCTCCGAAGGAAATGGCAGTTGTTCGCCATAACTGGTTTAAAAATGCGATTAAAGAATGGCAGTCTTGGAGTGGATAGCACCGGTAAAAACGGAAAGCCACTGTTGGCCTTGAAAGCGTCTTTCGTTGGTCGACGGCTCGCATGATGCTTTCGTGTTCCCTGCACAGAGACATTATAAGTACAATAGGCACGGGTTTTCTGTTGGCATGCGTATGGCTTCTTCTAGGCATGACCGCAATTCGTTCTATGAGGACGTGCATGCTCTCTTAGTGTCCCAGGTATATGATTCACGGCATGTGATTTTATATTGCTCAACTCGACCGTTAAATTTAGTTGTGCTATATATGAGAACGCGGCCAGTGTAATGGGATTGAAAATTGCAGTAACGGGCACCGCTATGGTCGTTTGTATTATTACGACCGAAGCTTCGACAAGGTGACCGTTAAAACGGAAAGAGCACTGCAGCATTGCGGAGGAACATTCTACAGTCTGACCACTACCGAGGATCCGATCATTCAGCAGGTTTCTGCTTTTACTGTCTCGTGTTTGCAGAGTTAAACTTCCTTCCACCTTTGACGAGTTGACGCGAAATCTCTGCTTGTTAGTCAAATTTGTCGCCTTTTTCGATTTTCGCAAAAGTTGGAACAGCGAGTGCATTTCTTTGTAGATTTTCTTTGTGTGCAAGCAAATTATCATATTCGAACAGAAATGGGTATCTGGCGCGAAAATTCTTTCTTAGCTCGGATTTTCTCTAAGAATTCTCCAACGCAACACCTACTTGCGTAATACAAAAGCATATTTGTAGCTACGAATTTCATACACTGTTTGTTGTGCGCAGAGAGAGCGGGCTAGTCGCGGGAGATAGGGAGAGGAGTAAAAGAACATGGAGAGAGCACCAAAAAGCGCACAGCAATCAGTCGGAATTGTTCCTTGACCTTCTGGTGCCCATTTCATGTCTTCTTTGTCTTTCTTTTGGGATGTGTTTGGTGCACAGAACAAAACATTTGAAGTTACAAAGTAATTCTGTTATGTTTTGCACTAATTAGTGGATTATTGCAGAAAGTGGTTGTTCGTTTAAATGAGTACTTTGCTGCAGCTGGCCCGTGAGAATGTTGGCAATGTGTTCTCAACGGATATAATATTGGCAACCCTTATGACCGCCACTCGCTCGGTTTACAGTTGGGACGTTATTGCGTACAGAGTGGAAGATAAACTTTTCTTCGACAAACGTGAAACCACCGACTTCTCGAACTCTGTTGGTGAGTGCCATTTCACAACTGCTTCTTAAATTGTTCCACTACCCTGTCGGCATTTGCGCAGTTTTAATTTTCCACCTTTAAAGATTGTGTTTTGCACTATGGGTGACTTACTCCCTTATAATGGACGCCTAGTATTCAAAGCCCGCCACTCGCTCGGTTTACAGTTGGGACGTTATTGCGTACAGAGTGGAAGATAAACTTTTCTTCGACAAACGTGAAACCACCGAATTCTCGAACTCTGTTGGTGAGTGCCATTTCACAACTGCTTCTTAAATTGTTCCACTACCCTGTCGGCATTTGCGCAGTTTTAATTTTCCACCTTTAAAGATTGTGTTTTGCACTATGGGTGACTTACTTCCTTGTAATGGACGCCTAGTATTCAAAGTCCAGCTTAGTCTCACTTAGGTGTGATACTAGGTAAGACTTTGCATTTGTTCTCTCATACCTTGTCCTGTTTGTTTCTGTCAACTGTAAAACATTCCGCCCCTTCGCTGTTTCAGTAGTGAACAGTGATTCTGAGACAAAAGCGGACGATTTGTGAAAATTCCGCTAAACGTTCTCCTCTCACTCCGTAGTGTTTCAGCCCTCTGTTCATAGAAAAGAAGTCCTCTTCGGGAAGCGTTCGACCTTACGTGTTTTGCAGTCGCCATGAGGTGAAATTATAAGCGCGAAAGCGCCTCCATCTCACCTTCGTCCATGTCACTGTCTTGCTCGAAGGGCGGCTCCAGTGTAATGGGCGTTGGTAAAAGTGAAGCTCGGCAACATGCATGGCTGGGAAAGAAGAACAAAAATCATGTTGGCCGGATGCTGTACGAAGGAATCAGTGCCTTTGCCCGTCTTTTTTCTATGTTTTCTCATCTGCTTTTTGCCTTCCTAAACTTTCTTTTTGCAACCTTTACCCCTCCCATTGTTCCTACAAGAAGCGAGTCGTGCATTTCATGATTCAGATGCGTTGACGGTGAACGAGACTTCGACATTCGTACCGCAAAACGATGACCTACTGAGCATCAACCATCCACGCAATCTTGCCACCGAGGCTTTCTACGTTAATCAGAACTTCTGTCGTACGGTGCTGAAGAGAGTTCGTCTCACTCTATTCTAATTTTATTCAACTTGCAGCGATCTCAAATTTTCCTAAGAGAAAGCTTTTCTGAAAATTCCATTAACTCGCCTTTTCAAATAATTGTTCATGTGTTCGTAAAGATTCTTCTTCAAGTGGACAATCTGAAAATCAAAACAAGTCTAGTCAAGTCAATTTTTAATTTTTTGTTCACAGAAGGGCGTTTACTTCACGAATGTAGTTGGCAAAAAGGCGCACCATTTCAGTCTCATGATCTGCTTTTTGCCTTCCTAAACTTTCTTTTTGCAACCTTTACCCCTCCCATTGTTCCTACAAGAAGCGAGTTGTGCATTTCATGATTCAGATGCGTTGACGGTGAACGAGACTTCGACATTCGTACCGCAAAACGATGACCTACTGAGCATCAACCATCCACGCAATCTTGCCACCGAGGCTTTCTACGTTAATCAGAACTTCTGTCGTACGGTGCTGAAGAGAGTTCGTCTCACTCTATTCTAATTTTATTCAACTTGCAGCGATCTCAAATTTTCCTAAGAGAAAGCTTTTCTGAAAATTCCATTAACTCGCCTTTCCAAGTAATTGTTCATGTGTTCAAGTGGACAATCTGAAAATCAAAACAAGTCTAGTCAAGTCAATTTTTAATTTTTTGTTCACAGAAGGGCGTTTACTTCACGAATGTAGTTGGCAAAAAGGCGCACCATTTGTAACCAGTCTCATGCATCATGAACTCATTTTGAGCTGTAACATCTCACAATGTTTTTAACGCAGTATCTTGTTTCATTTTTTTTTGTTGAGCCGGTGAAAATAAGAGTCTTTCCTGTTTTGCTCATTATTAAGGTGAATTTCAAACGCACAACAGTACCATGGATAAGTCGGTGCGCTTACAGAATGACGAGCCATTCAAGTTCGACTCTCCCACCCTTCCGTTTGATGAAGAAGAGGCGGACATGGATTCATGCGTTGCATATAAGTGAGTTTAAAAAGCTTTCGAATTGCCTCCGAAACAGACTTGCTGATTAATGTGTCTACGAAGAAGCCAACAGAACGTGGGTATTTGTTGAACATGTATATATATTCGTACCTAATACAAAAATCAGCAGGAATGAAGCGACGGCTATTTCCTAGAAGTGGAGAGTGGGGGAGGGGTGGGAATGAGTAATCTCGAAATTCCGTAGTTTGTTGGTTTATATACCTCGATATACGTTGTAAAACACCGGCTAAACTCGGCCCGAGTATTAAAAAAAACTCTCAGTTCACTAATACGTTGTAAAACACCGGCTAAACTCGGCCCGAGTTTTAAAAAAAACTCTCGGTTCACTAATACGCTTCAGTTTGAAGGAATTCTCTAAAACTTTGGTCAAGGTTCTATGCTTCTTTTTTCACGTAAGCGCGCAGAAAGTTACAACTGTCTCCAAATTTTATATTTAATTGGGCTTTTCTTTTTTCTTAAAAGCAGCTTTTTTTCTCCACTGAATCATCATCCGCTAGCCATCAAGGCGAGCAATATCCTCCAGCTCAGCAGTTATGGCTGCTATGTTTCAATACTCGCATACTCGCGTATACATCCAGGTATCGTTCATGGTCACTGGGACAGATGGATGATGGCACGGAGGTGCGTCTGGTGTGTCGTACTGAACACGACGGCGTGATGTTGGGACCGAACGGCGAAACGCAAACGCTAACTATTAAGGCGCTCAATGAGTGGGACTCGAAGGTATTATGCTCTCTTTTCACATTATTAGACGATAGGAAAGGAAGGAAGAGACATTTTGATGGATAACTGTGCAGTTCATATGCTTGTTGGGTCATTCGTGACGAGTCGTTCAGGCCAAAAATTCCTCCAAACTGTAAACAGTGTACTCATGTTGAGGGGAATGTCGACGTTTGCGCGTGTGTGCGCATATTTTTATTCTTGTATATTGGATCTTTTTTTACTGCGTGCTTAGGAACGCTGAAGCGAAGAAATTCAGCAGATGATATTTGGAAACTCACGTTGATCTGGCAACTTCTGTGTAAACCGAAGCGCTAGAATTTTGCACTGATTCGCTGAACTTCTATGTTCCGCGATCTGCTGCGTTTCTTCTGTCTCTTCTTCCGCTGACCACTCGGTATTGTGAACATTCGATGACATAACATCACGCTATTTTGCTTGCTTCCGAAATTGTTCTCTAGCTTTTGTATTTCTTTTAGTGACTGAGTACCATTCAGAGGATACCATACTGAAACCATATGTTCATTACAAATCTCTTCCCAAGAGTTCGCATCGGCCTATTTAAGAATAAAATGATGAAAACGCGAAGCATGATTCGCGTATTTAGTGGATCTATTAGGCGTTATTCAAAAAGTTTAGTTGTCGGGAGGTGTTGACTGGAGAAGCAAGCTAGATACACAGAAGGGCGCTGTGTTGGCCACTGAACTGCAAAACAACAGCTGCAAGCTAGCCAAATGGACACTGCAGGCGTTGCTTGCTGACTCCGACATGATTAAATTTGGGTACGACATTTCACTTTTCATTCTTTCATTTGCGCGGTGGATAATCCTTTTGGATTCTTTTTCGTTCCTCGTTTGCTTTCGTATAACATCATTTCTCGCGGTTTCACGAGGTATATAATATTGTGCACGCCTATCCTAAGAAATAGCAAGAGACAGCTCACGGTCGCTGATTTGCACGAAACAGCTCAGAAATACCAAACTTTCCATTTATGGATCACCAGGCTTCGTACCTCTCTAACCACGAGGCAGAGGCGCATCGGAGCCGTAAGAACACCACCTTCTAAAGGAGCAATACGCAATCGTCCTTGCTAGCTGGAAGATGTTTCGAAAGCACAATCCTCTATACCGATTGTCCGCTTCCTGCAAAGGCAGCAGTGATTGTGAGCAGAATTTGAAATTGTTCATCCTAATGCTTGGACGTTCCTGATTTCCGCCAGTTTGTTTTTAACGTATGGTTTTTGGTTTATTGTAAACTAGCACAATTTGCCTTAGAGAAAAGTACACATGCACCCATTAAGCTGCATACTGCGACATCGGATCGTAACTACTTGTCAGTAGGGCAGTAATTCCGGTGTGATATGTAATAGGACATGCATCCCATGCTACAAAATAAATTAATGAGGAACACTAAGCGCGAGCGACATTCGAATTCGCAATTTCCTTCGCATGCAATTTATTAACATAGGCTTTCTAAACAGCATTGTGAGAATCGGTTTTACTTTTAGCTTCGAAATTGAACATGGCGTTTAGAGGCGATCGAGCTGCTGATTCTTTGGCTAATACGGACAATGCTTGCCGATATCTGCGAAGACGTTGCTCGTCATGAAAGAGGATAACAGTTCCCTGTTGTATGCAGCGTCTTCGAGTAAGTGCATATTGATGGTTGCAGTTATGTATCTCGTTCACATACGCGTAACACTACGAACCACGTGATTCTTGGCACACAGCAATCCAAACCGACCGAGTTCGCAAGCAGTATCGCGTTGAACCTAGATAACGCTTGGGGCATCGTAAGGTGCATCGTGGACCTTTGCATGAAGCAACCGGCGGGGAAGTACCTACTGCTCAAGGAACCAAACAAGGTTGCCATTTTTATTCGATTTCGTTTAATTTAATAGTGAATATCAAGGAGGCTCGAAGTGACTGGGATTTCAGCACAATAGATCGTGGTACAATACATAATAGAATGTAGTTGCTAAAAGGAATAAGCAATGCTTCTTTAGAGAATCTATGCGTCTCCCATGCACGGGATCACAATTGTCAAATGTTTTTTCGAACTGGATTTTGTTAAGTATTAGTAGATTTTAGCCTAGTGCGGGAAAACGGACAGGAAAGAAGGTAGGATGCAAGCACAAATCAAAATGTTTGACATCGATGTTCCACGTTTTTGAATGCCGTTATTTTCAGCCATCCCTTAGCTTTTATGGACTGCCGGAAGGAGCACTGGAATCGAGCGATGAAGGTGAGAAGGCCTGCATCCGCACCATGTCAGTAAACCGTCTATTGCATATTTTAGTTGATATCTTCTTGTTTCATGTATTCGCTCCACGCTGATTTCTTCGTCGCTTCTTTGTCTCATTTGCTTTTGAATGAAATTTCGTTTCATTTTTATGTCGAGATTTTTCGGTTTTATATTCCTTTCTTTATTAGTTTCTGTTGGAATGATGGTATTCCCCATTGATGTTACGAGCGCTAAAAGGCTGAGATGTTCAAAATTCTTTCTCACAGTTGTAATCTGAAACATTTACTGGCCCGCTTAGGCGGTCTGAGGCGACAAATACTGTTCAACCCCCGTTCCATAAGCAGAAATATTTCATAAGTTGCATACGCAAAAATACTTCATCGTCGGTCCGCACCAGCCCGCAATTTCCTAACTTCCCCTTTGCTGCTCAGAACCTGATAAGATTACTCTGGATCATTTTGGTGACGAGATTGTATGGTTGTTGGTTGGTTTTTACCATGGCAACAATAGGTGGCTTCCTTTGATATTTACGGCACTCCACTGTTTTCTGTCGATAAAGTCAAGCCGGTTACACAGTTCTTTGCTCACTGCAGGAGGCAGTTCGAACCACCTTCCTGGGCATACGTTATGAACACAACGGTTTCTGGCAGAGGTAGAAGAATATCTTACGCGATTAGCATGTACGCATGAAATTGTAGTTATCGACGTGAACGTTTCGCTGTGCGACTTCTTTCTGTGCACGCCACTCATCGAACCGCAACTCCAGCCACCTGTACGAAACACGTAAAACGAATAACCGACTTTTCTAAAAACTAACAAACAATCGAGGTCATGAACAACGGCCTCCTCCCGCAAACCGGCACTTGGCAAACTCAACCAGGGTACGAGATTCAAAGACGGAAACTGAAACACTTGAGACGTTAGTTTGGCAAACTTACTGCGTGAAATGATTACATCCCTCCTCCG
>JPKZ01000261.1:46100-60100 GCA_000803305.1 Toxocara canis | reverse complement strand
TTTTTAACCCCCCCCCCCCCGACCCCGCGAGTAAACGTTGATCGTCTGGCTATTATGTATTGGTTGTGTGACGCTACAAGCAAGCGAGTGACATCCCCATCGATGTAAGGATGACCCTTTGTATTATGATGGGACGTCGACTCCCGCTTAGCACATATACGGACCCAGAAAAAGCATGTCATAAAGAGGACGGAATGACGACATCACTTTTATTCAATCGCAAAAAGTGCAAAGAAAAAACAGCAACTTTGCACGAATTAAAACTTCTAAAGATACCGGGAACAGCAACAACACCCAACCGGCACCAGAAACACCAGCACCGATACCCCCCAATTTTCGTACGAGCCTTCCCGCCCACGTCACCCCTTATATTTCTTTTCTCCTGCCGTTGGATTAATGCCAGAATTCCTCTCGCCCCATTGAAAATCCTTTCTTCCAATACATTAGTTATCAACGCAAAAAAATAATGGAAAAGTCGCTAAACACAAAATAATGGAGAACATCCGCCAGAGAAGTCACTCCATTCCTGTGGGAATAAACTTCATAAGCCATTTCCTGGGGGTTGCAACTTCCGTCAATTCACATAAAAGGAATCGCTGCTGCTCTGCTGACTCACCCTGTGACAACGCGGTAATGCTTTGGTATTGCTTTTCTCAACACAGCTAGGAGGGGGTCTGAGCAGATATCAGCCATTAAAAAAATGGAAACGAAAAGGAAACCTGTAAACGGATGGAATAAGGACGGGCAAAACTTTGGAATCCCATACGCCCCGTAGAAATCTCCACTTCTGCTCGACGAGAAGGAGAGGGAAAGGAGGAGAGGATCATTTGTAATTTTCACGTCATCGGTTGGCATGTACTTCTCATTCCCAGTGCTTATAAGAAGTAATAATCAGCGATACAGATGTACACCGAAGATGTCTGAAAATAAGATAAAGAGATGAGACAGAGGGAGGAAATGCAGAGGAGCAGAGGATTACGATATAAAACATTTCAAGTACACACAATTAAGGTGGTACAGAAGACTGAGGACAAGATGTAAAAGCTGTTGACAGCAAACAGAGCTCGTATGGAACTGAGATGTGACAACACAAAAGCATCTATAATATGCGTACCTGTTTACTAGGAACCAGCAACTCCGCTTAGCCTTTGCAAATGTTCACGGGAAAAAAAATAGAAAACTATGCTGAAACGAGAGAGAGCGGTACGCAAGGATTTCAGTGTTGCGCACAGAGTCGACCGATTTTGAGAGGATCGGATAGAAGGATGAACTGATGCCCATTTGCGGCCGATAAATAAAGCTGCGGAACGAAGAATCGGTTGGGCGATTGAGAGGCAACACGCCCCGAATCGGAAACTGTTATAAAAAAGAACAAGACTCAAAACTGCAATTGTAGAGTTCACGGGTGCACGAATGGAGATCGAATGCGTGCGGTCGGGTGACAGCAACTGCTGCTCACGATTCGTCGCAGTCTTCAACGCCCTCATACTTGCGGAAGAATTCGATCCCGAAAATGGAATTTTGCAAGTTCGGCTAAGGTGCTGACTGCCTAGTCGAATGGCGCTAACGCTTCAGCGGTTCGCTCGCTTCAACATCACTTAGCGGCGACCACTGGAACGACAACGAAGCTTGCGCTCTTTTATGACTGCCAGCACTAAGAAAAATCTGCACGAAATAGGAGGTAGGTTTTGTATCCATAAGCTTGACCATAACGCCCAAATTGGGCATCCACCGATTAGCGCACTCAGCACGCATGACTCCGCCGACCCGCCGTTTGTCCTAAAAGAGCGCCTCAAAGCCAGTCAATTCAATGAAACACGAAAGATTTTTTTTAAAACAGCCAAATAGGAGTGACGAAGCGTAGGAGTAGGGATTACAACTGTGCCGGAGTTCTGATGTTCTTTTTTTGAATTCCGGTGCCGTCTCCTACCTGCCGATTTCTGATCAGGAGCCAAAAGAACAACTGCGAATGTGTGCGACGGGCGTGGTACAATGTGCCTTTCGGCAGTTCCACATATACCGGTTTTGGACGAAACGCACAGTCTGCTCACATCTACGGATGCACTCGTATAACGCAGTCAACACAGAATCGACCGCTAAACCGCAACCAACGTGTAGGCTCGCAACCAGTCAGCGTTACTGCGCACAAAGCACTTCCACCACCCACCGCTTCACGTCGTGCACACCAGCAAGCAATGAAGACAAACGCGTGCGCGCTAGCTCATCCGCATTGCCGATTTTAAACAAATAGTATTTAAATAAACACCTAAACAAACAGTTATGCTCGCCACCCAGTCTGAAAAGGTTCTTAGCGAACCTTTTCATCCAGAGCTGCTACACGACGAGTAGACAAAAAGACGGGAAGCGGGATAGGTAGGAGTAGGGTGGGATTTTAACTAGGGTCTCTGTGCATGCCTCGTGGGGACGGGCGGCGCTCTCGATTTCATGCATGCGATGTTGTTCTCTCATCATGTTGAAGAGCATCGACAAGAGTTGAGATCGGTACGCTCGAAAGAGCGAGTGAGAAATTCTGAGCGCTCCTCAGACGACAATGACTATCTTCATAATCGCCAAGGCACACCAGCAGATTTCTCAATTAGAAGTCGAGTGGTACATTCCTTAGTTCATCATAGGTCGGCGAGATATTAAATGCGCCTTCCGAAACAAATGCATAAATTCGCAGATTTTGAAACGCCGATAAAGCGCCTTGCGGGGGCGATTTTCGGCTGCGGGATGGATGTCGTTGGCGATGTATATCGAACGTCCGTAAGCCAAGGAAGTTAGTGTGGATGCCGATCAGGAACTGAAACGCAGATCTACTGTTAACTCGAACTTGCTTGAGGCGGGCGATGTGGCTTCAAACGACCGAAATGGTGAAGGTCGGAGTACTGCGTTAAACTCGCTGGACAAACCTGATGTTAGTGGTAAACCACTTTTGGGCGTATAAGTGAATGCTCCGCTACTGACTTGTCCTGTACATCCTTTGTCAGTGATTCGTACCTTGTCATTTATTGGTATCTCGTATTCGTTTCATCACCACAAGACGTGGCCCAACTACCAGCATTTCGCAATTGTTTCATCACAAAAAGGCGGGCCCAACAGCTTCCTCTTTAGCCTTCTCCTTCCTCTTCAGTTATTTGAGTCTCTGTATTTTTTTTTTGTTTTGTGAAGCTGTTGTTGTACGCTACTGTGTCGTTGTTGTTGTATTCTACTGTACCGTTATCCGTCGTCAATAAACGTCTCACCAACTTTGCTTCGCCTCACGTAGCGACGGACACAGTAGTGGCGATCAGCGAACACAACACCTGTTAAAATTTCGTCTCCCATATAAGTCTATACCTTCCTACCCGTTTTGGTTACAGCAAAAGAAGTTTCAGCCATTGTTACAACGATTTATCACAGGCGGGCGGCAGTCTTTTCAGGAATGTTGCAATGAGTGCCCGGAAGCCTGTGAAAAATATGTAAAAAAAACTATGAAAAAAGTCTACCGTAATCAATTAATCAAATCAGAAATCTTCAATTAATCAAATCAGATATCCTTTAAACAACCAGAATAAAATAATCAAATGGTCAAAAAATAATCAAAAATCTTTTTACGAAAAACAACAAAATGTAAAGACAAAACGTGTTATTCAGTGCGTTAAAAATAGGACCAGCGTCATTGTTACTGACGACTTCACGAAAGCGAAATTGTTTGTAGAATATTGCTCAGGCGAACAACAATGATTCTTGAGGATATTCTCACTGATCTTGCCACCGTTATTAGGGCCATCGGATCTCTCAATGATCAAGCATCTCCCAATCCTGATGGTGTCCCTTCGTGTCTTCAGGTGAGTCTCAAATGGTGATTGTTATTCTCTTTCACTACTTTTTATGTCCCCTCTCAGAATCCCCTCGATTCCTTCCCTTCAAAAATTGCAGCAGTCACTTTATTGCTGAAAATACTGCGTACTAACCAGATCTCCCGTCATAGACTCATTTCGTTAACATAGTCGGTGTGCAAAATCACGAAGATGATCATTCCGGATCCCCTTTATAATGAGTTCATTCAAAACAGTTTATTCAGCCCGAGGCAGCTTGGTTTCATAGAGGGATAGTCAACAGTTTCTGAGTCGCCTGTGTGGCGCATCAATGTTGAGTATTTGCTCTGTCTTATTCCCCGTTAAGTTTCATCCTCCTATCAAGTTCTGTTATCCTTTGAATTCTGTATTCTGCTAACAAACATAGTGGAGGTGCTGCTTATTTCGTTCAACTTTAATATATTATGATGAGAGATCTGTTAAACCTAGTGGAAGGCTAGCCATTGAAAGTAACATTCAGTCTGGAATAATGAGATAATATTATCTCCCCGCCTCCTCGAGTCTCGGTTGGCTACTATCTCCGGTCTCGACTTGGATCGAGGAGGAGAGAGTTTTGACTCGCCAATGGTCGGGACTGACCGATTGGAAACTTGTCGATTCCGTTTCGGTTTCGTTCGTAGAACTTACTTGAAATGCATCCAGTCAATGCATGGTAAATTCAGGGCGATTAATGGTCGGCACCTAAAAAAACTGTGAATACTATGGAACGAGGTTGCATTGTTTGAAAATTTTGAGTTAGAAAACGATTTTCGCTACACATATGGCATTGGCGATGTAATGTTTGACTGGTACTTTGTTGGCCTAATTCTTATCAGTCGCTGCATTTATATTCAGTGTACGAAATTGACTTGACTCGATATCCGCACAACTAGAGTGTGAAGGTTTCAAAGAGAATCGGGGAAAAAATTGAATGCGAACCCATCGTTTTTTGCCCAACCTTAACAATTTTCCCACTGGATTCCGAAAGCAGAGTAACTGCTGTTCGAATTCAGGGTAACCTGTAAAACACGCAAATGAGCAAAAAGAACAGGTTTTCGAGTATCGGCTGTCCAAACAGTGCGCATGCTCTGTCGCCTTCGCTGCCTTCCCCCAAGTCTCCAAAGGACAGGCATACTAAGTCGCGCGCTAGTCGGTAGCAAGCATGAGATTTTCATGTTCTGTTGTGCTTCAGCTAATAGAGTATTTTATATAGCAGTTAGGGATTTGAAATTTCGTCATAAAAATACTTTTAGATCTCCTACTTTGAAGCAACCGCCAAGTGTTTGGGTTAAATTAAATAATTTTTAATTATCCCGAGATTTTGATTTTCCACTGTTCCCTCGTATTGTGAATGGATATTAGTGAAAAATACTGAAACATTCTGAATAAGCGTGCAAGCTGAAGATTTTCTAAGGCTGCCAACACATCTAGAACGTCATCAGTCGTTGCCGTAGAACATACTCACTTCTGATCGCTCTGCATGCGTCCATCCGATTCACGAATGGGGATGGCTGAAAACAAGGGGATGATGAAACCTAAAATGGGGCTTAAAGATGCTAAAAAGGTTTTGATAACAGGGCAAAGTTTTCAAGAGAAACGTGCCGGCATTTAATCAGTAACATACGGGTCTCCAGAAGAAACTCAATTTTAACTGTGTCATTAAAGCAGCAGATGTTGACTGCGAGGTCGTTCACATATTCGCTCTCGTGAGAAGCATGGAACTCAAGTTTTGTAAGTTGTGCAGTTCCAAAGTTTTTGAATCATATGAAAACGGCAGCTTATGCACGCATACCACGAGGAATTTCCAGTCAAAGATTTTATATTTATCCAGACGGTTCATATACGAAAAGGCATTCAACTTCCATAGAATGAGCGTTTGCGCAAAAAGTGTTAAAGCGCATAAAGGAGAGAATTTGTTTCGTTGTTTTCTATTTAATATCGCTGTGTAGGTGAAGTTATTTTTCGTTCGATATAAAACGTTATCCCTCATATGTACGTATAATGTGCACTTCCATACTGTATTTCTTTCTCTTACCTCATTGACATTCCCCGTTTCCATTAAATAATTAAGACACCGGCAAAACGAAGCTCTACTATTCGGTATTCCCCGAGGCTTGTACACCCCAACGGACTATCCCTAACTCGTCAATTTCGAAACTGCTAACTGACAACAAGCTGAAAAGCAAACCCTCCATTTTCTTCGCACACTTCTGGCCGGGACGATGTCAAGGATCGCGAAACGCGTTATGATCGCCTCTATTCTGTCCGTCCTTGAGACGCTGCTGGACCGTTCACTACCCATCCTTGAGAATGTTTTGCTGTTGCGATAAGTACCACGCATTAAGACGATTTATTGGGAGTGGAGAAATATAGCAGCTAAGTTGTATTTGTCGACGCGGAAGAGGCGCATGAGACCTGCGCTCACGAACGTGTTGAAGTTGATGAAACTACAGTCAGATGCATTCGAGTCGAAGTCCTCCGTAAAGGTGTCTTCAACAGTGAACGTCTTCGGCCGATGAAGGTGATTTTTGCTAATATCTACATTGTTGTGCAAGTTCGACATGCATGTCGGTACTTGAAAAATACCGCGCCCTTGCGAAGTGGGTCATGAACTCGCTCGAACGAAACTGCCTCAGCCAGGTGCTCGGTTTTCATATAAACATTGAAGGGGTTACTCATAGCTTGCTCATCAAACATAGCTTTTTGGGCGGCAGGAACTGCCTTGATCATTTGATCTGAAATGCAACGCAGATTTGGCTTGTTTTGGTTCCTATGCTCCGACCCTGACTTTCATTTTTGTTCTCTTTCCGCTCATGATCTACGCATGTTCGCTTCGAGCAGTGAACTACAGTTGCTGGCACATCAGCGAGATTTGCGTGTTCTGTTGGTATCTTTAGAGCGTTTATATTTGCACTGCTCTTTGTAGTTTTTCATCGTAAAATTTGGATAAGGATTCCTCATTTTCATCTTATGCTGAGGTAAAGCACTTATGGTGAGCACCAACGCGGTGGGTAGTCGAAATGGACCCGGTGGTGACGATGCCGTCATTGGCATTTGCCATTGTCACCGGCCTCTCTATGCTTGTCGTCGCATGCTTCACCTCCGCTTCTCGGTAAGCAACTGGTTTGATTTGTCCTCATCATATATCTGCTCTTCGAAAAATGTCTTTCTTCTTTTTAGCGAGGACATTTCCGATATTTGTTTTCCATAGCAATGTGCTTCAAGTTTTGCCTTCGGCAACTTTATCTTGCTTTAGGACCCCGATAAGACGCCTTTTGCAAGACCGCCTTATTGGAACTCTAGAAAAACCCGACCCGTCGTTTTCGTTTTGCAGATTTTATGAAGTTTTCAGTGTGAAAGTAATGAAATACAGAGGCGTAAGTTACAGCGCAATAAAAGGACAGCACAGCCTCAAAACACTGAAGGTCTGGATTGCCGAAACGGTAATTCAGCGAAGTTGTCTCGTCGCCAAGAGGCCTGACGAAAGTACTTTGTAAAGCTAGAAGAAAAAGAAATGCATCAGTTTCGCTGGGGAATACTTCAATTTCGCTGGCCCTATTGGTGTCACAATGACAGCCAACTGTGCTCATAGCTTCCCTTGTCTTGAAGAAAACAGTGAGTGGGAGGCGGTGAGGAAGTGAAAGTAGAGGGGTGGTCTTCAGTTGCTCAGCACGTCGATACGCGCGTGAGCCACAAAACGATGAATGATCTCCGTGCGCGGACGACACATTAAGGTATGCACTACTTCAGAATTGTCCTCTAAATGCAGTCACTGCAGCAAGCAACCTACTCGGCTGTTGCATTTTTTTAGGGATTTTCGCTTGAACTGAGAGTTTGTAGGAACTGAATGCTGACAGCCAGTATTCGTGGTTTCGTTCTACCAAATGAACAGTTTAGGAGCTTGAGCATCTATTCCATTTGCCTCACGTCACAAGATATTTTGCAGGGGCTAGCGGCCTTCTACTTTGTTCACAAGACATTTTACAGGAGCTGGTGGCCAATGTCTGTGGTACTACTATATCCACTGTCTCCATTGCCTCTTATGAGAGCTCAGCGATGCGAACAACGCTTCTCACAGTCACCGGCTTGTAGAGAATTCGCCTATTTCGTTACCACTGGCATCATATTTTCAACATTCGCACTCCCTATAGTACTCGCTCATGCTGCAGTGGTCAGTTGCTCACTAAATCGTTTGCATAGAACGATTATCCACTAGTTTTATGTCGTTACGCCGACAATGCGCCTTTGTCATTATGACCGTGAAGGAAAGTGCAGCCACAAGCTCTTTCACGGATGCATCTGTCTTAGCTGTCATGCTCCTCATTTTTGAATTATCTGACGGCTTAATAAACTATTTTGTTCGGTATCACCTTGGAACGAACAGTCCTCTGAAGGTCCCGGAAGAACATTGTCCTCCTTTTTTCCTATTTTCATTAAATATTTGATGGGTACCCATCCTTCTGACAGCCAACGCTATTGCCTCATATAAAGAATACAAAGCTGTCCATAGTGGCTGGCTCAATTGCATCAATTTCATGATAAGTCGAAGGATGTGTTTCTATTTTATGATAGGTTGACTCCAAACTGCCCACTAATACTTGGAAGGCACAATGTGACAAGTTCAGAAATGATCAAACTTTTGTTGTGGGGGAAAACGATGGCTTTGCACCACTAACGAACCCCGTAGTTCATCGACGAGTCGGTCGTACTCTTCTATAGCTCGAAACAGTGATCCCTAAAGGAGGCGGTAATACTAGCAACGCTTTAGAGTGACATATTGGTTTCGGACCCTGCAACAATTCTTCTCACAGTTAAATTCTCATAATTATTTATTTTACTCAGTTCGACAGCTCGCACCCAGTGTTCGTGGTTGCGAGGAATGGAGGGTGACGGAGCGCTCGATTTTGATTCCAAATTCATTTTCAGTGTTTCACAGGAACTCATGAGACAGATGCGCTTGACGGTGGGATCCGCATGCAGCCAAATTCGCATGCGCAGAAGAGAGGCAGAGAGAGCGCGCGCGTTCTTAGCGAGCGATGTCGTCTTCTTCGTTTAGTAATAAATCCCTCATAATAAATGTAGTAATATATCGTATATCGTGAGCAAGCAGGGACTGAACGGGCGGTCAGGCACATTTTAAGGAACACTGAATGCTCCATTATAATCACTCACAACCTCGGATTTACCATATAATGAAATAAGTCTGCGACGGACATGAACCGCTCAGCCCCCGATATATTTGGACCTAGAAGTGCGCGATGGAATGAGGTTTGAGATTCGAGCCTAGACACACCTTAAGGAGCGCTGAAAGCCGATGTACTCGCAGTCCAAGCTATCCAGCTGTCGATAATGAGACCGAGGAGAAGACACGACTTTATCGGACCAATATGGAGAACAAATAAGAACAGTGAACCATCAGTTAACGAATCACAACGAACATAATCCACAACGCGTTTTTATCGCTCAACAAAAGGAGCACAGAAAAAGCGCACTACACTGAGGCAGGCAAGAGCGCATTTATCAAAACGAGAATCGCGAAATCAGTCAGCGCGGCGTCTGTCGCCAACAAACTCTCCACCGAGGCCGGTCATAAAGTTATCCAGCTGCCGGTCATACAGGTATCGAGATACCAGTCATAAAGTTATCGAGCGGCCGTTTATAAAGTTATGGAGCTGCCGGTCATAGAGGTATCGAGATACCAGTCATAAAGTTATCGAGCTGCCGGTTATAAAGTTGAGGTGATGGCTATAAATTCATCGAGCTGCCGGTCATAAAGTTATCGAGCTGCCGATCATAAAGTTATCGAACTGCCAGTCATAAAATTATGGAGCTGCCGGTCATGAGGTTATCGAGCTACCAGTCATAAAGTTATGGAGATGCCGATTATAAGGTTGTCGAGCTGCCGGTCATCAAATTATCGAGGTGCCGATCATAAAATGGGCTAAAATTGACGTAAACCGCATTGTCGTGGAAGCACATTAGAACTTGGTTTTATAGTAAATTTTGTTTTTGGCTGAGATCATGAGTGACCGTGATATGGCATTTACTGCCCTTTAAGATATGCCTGGCCACGACTCTCAAATCCGATTCGACCATGCAGTTCTATGTCGAGATGAAGCCACGACTCTTGTGTGCATGTTAGTTACACGGTGTATAATTCGATGTTGCAGAAAAATTTCTGTTTCTAGCTCAGGTTATAAGTAATCTTGACAGGCCGTTGAATGCTCTTTAAAATCCGTCTAGCATCGACAGTCAGTTCTTTCTTCCCCACCTTATACTATTGCATATATTGCGACGTTTTTACTACTGAACGATTAGGCGGCGTCGCCGTTAAGAATGCGTGCTCGGTCTGTCTCTCTCATAGGCGTGCGTATGTGACTGTATTGCACTCATACCCTTTGTTACCTGGTATGGGAGGAGGGGGGGTTGGTGGTAAGCTGCCATTTGAATTCTAATTTCCCACGTAGGTGTACTTAACGAAGGAATGTTTACGGCGGCTTCAACTTTAGCAACGCTTGAAACAGTTACCGTTCAGTAGTTCGTTTGGTCACGTAGCGCCAGATGACGGTAGCGGCAGCGGTAACAATACTGACATGAGTGGCAGTTGCAGCAGTGACGAATGATTGAGAAGCGCGAAACGTAGAGATGGATACTATGTGGATAATTGGGAGGCACAACGAATATAAGTGGATACTATGTACAGTCTTAGGGGTGAGAAAATTTCTGTTTCTAGCTCAGGTTATAAGTAATCTTGACAGGCCGTTGAATGCTCTTTAAAATCCGTCTAGCATCGACAGTCAGTTCTTTCTTCCCCACCTTATACTATTGCATATATTGCGACGTTTTTACTACTGAACGATTAGGCGGCGTCGCCGTTAAGAATGCGTGCTCGGTCTGTCTCTCTCATAGGCGTGCGTATGTGACTGTATTGCACTCATACCCTTTGTTACCTGGTATGGGAGGAGGGGGGGTTGGTGGTAAGCTGCCATTTGAATTCTAATTTACCACGTAGGTGTACTTAACGAAGGAATGTTTACGGCGGCTTCAACTTTAGCAACGCTTGAAACAGTTACCGTTCAGTAGTTCGTTTGGTCAATTAGCGCCAGATGACGGTAGCGGCAGCGGTAACAGTACTGACATGAGTGGCAGTTGCAGCAGTGACGAATGATTGAGAAGCGCGAAACGTAGAGATGGATACTATGTGGATAATTGGGAGGCACAACGAATATAAGTGGATACTATGTACAGTCTTAGGGGTGAGAATAAACAGAGAAAGTCGAATACACACGGCGTTGAAGCGCGACATCTTCAGGTCGTTGGACTAAGTCGCACTTGGTCCCCTTGCAAGAACGCGAATGGCCCGAGTTAGGCTCGGGCTGCTCGGGTTGCACCTGTTGAGCCGCCCAGCTCCTCCTCCTTGATCCCTTTATGGCACCATCCTTTTTTGTTTTCGTTTTCCTCATGTGCCCTTTTGCTATCTGGGAATGAATCGCTGATTTGCACTTTGAGTCAGCGAATCGCTGCGATTGAATTTTGCTAATTTTTAGTAATTTTTTGTAATTGGTAATTTTTTGTCACTAAATTTATGCAACGAATCGTTACGATAAGATTCGCGAATCGCGACAGCAGGTGTGTCGTCTATATTGGAACGAACGCCTTGAATTTATGGGCTAGTATGGAGTTGTTTTGGTGTGCCTGAGGACGGAAGCAACAGCTCAGAAATGTACGCTTCACCTTCACCTATGTCTATTCTTTTCACCGATCTAAGTACTATTCGGAAATACTGACCGCGCTACTTCGGACAAAAGGCCACCGTCTTTAATTTTTTTCCTTATTTTCAGATCTGCCTTCGTTCTCAAAAAATTAGGAGAACGTTGAGCTTGTTTGCAGATAAGCTGGCTGTCGTGTATGCTCACAAGCGTTGCTTCTGCAGTGATCTTCCTAACTATCCTTGCCTATTGTCGTATGCAGCAAAACGATAATAGCGGCGTTTCGAATTGACGAATCTTCTCGTGATTTGCACCCTTCTGGTTTTGCATTATTCTGCATGCACTGCGCACCCACGATTTGGACGATGACCAAAAAATTACTGAAAAATATTCGTCTCATTACATTTCCTCATCGTCGGCCCATTTCTATAATTCTGTGTTTGTTTAAGTTGCATTTCTTTGCTGTGACCGAGAGCATGAGCATAGAAAGTTATGTATATCGTAGTTTCGTTTCATTCATTCTGTTGTTGTTTTGCAGCCCTCTTTATTCAGTTGGTTCGTTTTCGGATAAACGCTTTACTACAACCAACACTAGATTTGACTATAAGATTTGAAACAATAGCGCCGAATCGCCTTCAAAAACACTAATCGCATGGGATAAAAAAAAAAGCGTATTCAAATAGGAAGCCTACTTGACTTGTTCTTCGGAGTCGCCGCTTTTGGAATGTTTCTTCATCGTCGTTATGAGGAATGCGCCGAATGACTAGCAAATGCATAGTCACTTCGTAGAAAACTACTCATTTGCTCAATTCCTTTTAGTTTTTTTCCGTTGTTCCACTATCAAGACTGTAATTTCTTCATCAACCTCCTCCCTTCCCTCTCCCTCACTTCTCCCACTCCTTATCTTGACCTCGCTGACGCCGATATAATGAATGCATTGCGATGGTTTTTTGATGTTGTTGAGGCTGTCTTGGATCTATCATGATGCATTTATTGATCATTAAATAGGAGGATGGTTCAGCCCACTTTACATTTTGTTTGGTCCTGTCAACGTGTCGTTTTACAACTTGCCAGTGCCACTGCACACGTGCACCATTTCGACGATAGGCCTCGCCATCACGCACTTCTGCATGATTTCCGAAATGCGTTGTTTACTACCATTTGGTAGCCGAAGCACAGCTTTGAAATGCGTGTATAGTAAGTGATATAGGAGCGTGACGTATTTAAGCTTCTGATTTTGCTCAACAATATTTGAATCAAATTTTCTTCGTCATATGAGGAAAATTCATTCTCGTAATTTTCTCCTTTATTCACCTTTATATTAATCATATTATTGTCTTCACATTGTCCCGAGCATTGCGACAGATATATGGTGGCATAAACGATCTCCATTATGCTTTAATATTCATCTTGTACCTTTGTCAAATTCGATACAACGCATCTCGAGAAGTGCTTTCAAAATCAAAGCCTGAGCGCTCTTCATGCAGTGCTTTAAATGCCCGTCGTGTGAGTTGAGCTTGTTCGTTGTTCTTATTGTCATGGATGGCACAAGTGCTTTCAATCTGCTGAATTTACACTTTCGGAGCGTTGTGTACTCTCTGCGCATTAGCATAAGCGGTAGTTGTTTTCGTCGAGAGATGTGCGTGGAAGGAAGCAAAACACATTTCTTCAGATGAAACTAGGAGAGGGAGTACAACATTGATATTATATGTGACAAAGCTGAAGGCAGCTTAAGGGAATACTTTTGTAAATTCATTAAATCGCGGTGGTATTTGAGCGACTCTATGAAAAGAAAGCAACCTTAAGGGAGCCGTTGATTGAACGCATTGATGCTATTACGAGACTTTGGTCTTGTTGTGTTTCCGTTATGTTTAACCGATGATTTGCTACCGCATGTTCATTCGTTTCATATAAACATCCCAAGATGAAACTAGGAGAGGGAGTACAACATTGATATTATATGTGACAAAGCTGAAGGCAGCTTAAGGGAATACTTTTGTAAATTCATTAAATCGCGGTGGTATTTGAGCGACTCTAGGAAAAGAAAGCAACTTTAAGGGAGCCGTTGATTGAACGCATTGATGCTATTACGATGTTTTCGGCGTTTATTTATTGCACGAGAAAAGCGCCTAAAATGTGCATTGAACTATTTTCACACTTTCTCTTCACACTTACTTTCACTATTTTACAACTACGTGACCACAAGTAGGAAATTCGTGGCGGCCGATTTGGTGTATCTGGCTTGCAGACCCATGAAGCTCTCATCAATTTAGGATACTTCAAAATAACTTGAACGAACCATTTTTCACGTTAAGTACTCCCGTTCTGGGTTATGGGTTCGAATAATTTCGCTGAGACTCGAGGTCGTAACTACATCCGAGATGAGGAACGGATTTAGGAGGACGAAGGACGATAACGTTGATGCAGACGCGCATGGTTTTTTTTTCAGGTA
>JPKZ01000261.1:23867-37099 GCA_000803305.1 Toxocara canis | reverse complement strand
CTGTTGTGTTTTTATAGATATCATGCTCACCTGTTTGTTCGGTGATGTGTAAAATAATACATGCTTTCCGAAGCATCTTAGATTTTGAATGCTAATGGGCTAACGCATGCTCATGTTATTCCCTTGTATTGTGTTGCATATAGCACTCTGCTCTATGCTTTAGTAAGAGGGTACTGTTTTCCGACCATACCATCAGTAGGAACTGGACGAATGCTCATGTACACGTATTCGAGGGTACTGCAACATATCAGCTCACCTCATGTAGGAATGTGTCTGCGACGGAGATTCTGTTCGACGGAGGACGGGTAGGAAGTGATGTATTCAGAAGAAGGGACTGGACTCGATTACTTACCGAATTTGCTGAGAATTCTTTCAGGCTGTCATGTCGAATTGCGAGGGATAGTCATAATCAAGGGGAGGGGGTTGTGAGAACTTCGAATGACGAAGAGAAGGAGCGAGGGGCTGAATGCGAACGGCAAATGAATTAATCAGTCAGACGCACCTAAATCTCATACTTGCTAAAACTTTGCCCCATTCCCTTCCCCCACCCCCAAATTCATATTGCTCGTACCTATCAATTGCCTGCACGGAGTGTGAACTTTGTACCACCCGACCCTCACGTCCCACCCATTCCGGGCATTTCGCAGTCAACCGTGTTCATATCTTGTCTCTGGCGAAAGGCGGGAGGGCAGCTTGACAGCTTTCTATCGCTGACACCATCAGTAACCATTAATAATGTTGACGGATCGGATCAGTTGTTTGAGAGCAAATATGTATGCTTCAAAGCGCTCTAAAAATAGCTCCAGCCTGTCGTTTAATGCCAGAAAATTCAAACCGGTGCAAAAAGCGTTTCCGTTTTCGAGTCGAGTGCCCACATGCAGAAGCTCTGCTGTCACCCACAGCTCTAAGGGACCGGGACTTACCACTCAGTGCTTTGCATCCATACACCTAAGCTTCAGCTTCTCTTACGCGCCACTCGTACATCCTTGCTAAGGCGATGACGGCACTTATCCTTGTGCGAACTTTTTCGCGCATTTGACCTAGGCGCTAGTGACTCTAACCCAACGTGCACCGGATAACATTCTGCTGAAATGGTTGCATACCGTGTTCAGCTAAATTCATAATTACCTACCTTTGACTGTTTTTGATACTGAGCATGTTTTGCTTTAAATGTATCCAGCCTCTATCGAGAAATCGGCAACCACTTGCTGCCACCTGCCGTTCTCTCAGTATATCAGTGTATGAAATGTTCGCTATCTTGATTCTGCTATAAAATGATAATTTTTTTTGACAAAATGGATTCTGTAGCAAAGAACTTGACGAGTGCGCCGTATTCTGTCGCGCTTGAAAATTTCATTATGACCGCAAATGCGGTCCTGCATGCTGCGCTCGTGGTGCGACGAAGCCTTGATTTTTTTTTTCTGTTAATCGGTGCGGAAAGGAGGATCGCATAGGAAGCTAAAAAGTTTAACTGTTGAATATCACTGATGATATTTTCGTGTATGTTCGGCCAAACGGTCATAAGAGCCTGTATTCGTATTCGCAAATTGACCACACCAGTGCTTATTAAAAAGCTAGGTCGGTTTGGATACTGGATGCCATACGCGCGTGTATGGAGCGTATGGCATGCAAAAACCCACATCGATAAAGCTATCCGATCTCGGCACGCAGTCGTTCCGCCCATTTCTCCTCTCCCCTTGCTCATCCGTTAGCCGGAGCTCTTGTGACTTGTTCGCCGGTGGAGAATCCAGCTGGTCACTGTGCCGTTAAATGTCGCTATGAGTGTCGCGATTGCGCGTGAAGAGCGGACCGAGGCAGTGTCAGCCAAAACAGACATTCACAACATTTCACATGATATCATTGTCGATTTCCTTCCATTGTAATTTGCGAAGTATTAAATCGGAGAGATAAGACGAAACGCATTTCACCAATATGCTCTATGTTTTTGCTTTGAAACAAGTGTATTTCATTCACTCGTAGAGGAGGTTTTATCTTGCAAGAGCTAACCTGTGCAAGCAGCAAAAAAAGCAAACCACTTTTACAGTAGTCTGAAAAGAAGGAGTGGAGAAATTTCACAAATGCAGTATCTTTTACACCAAAATTGTCTTCTGCATGATAGCCAAGACAGTCGATTCGTTTACCCGGCTGTAAAAATCACTCCTTCATGATCGGTGAGTCATAGTTGCCTTTCGACTTCTTCTTGGGAGAGACTGAAATGGGGCCGATGAATTGACCATAGGATCAAAGCAGCCTACGCGAGACTGATATATGGTTTAGAAAGAGATTATGTCAGAAATGCAGAGAGCAGAGAACGGCGGTCCACCGGATACAAAACGTTTCGCGAGGGGTTGCGACCGCTAAGTGACATCTCTTGCCAAATTCTGGCTTATTACCCCTCGCTTTGGGAGCAGTCTCCATCAGCTGAGATTTGTATTAGCAAATCAGAGGCCGATCGCGGATGAAGATGGTAACCGACTCGAGAAATAGCGTGAAACGGAAGAAAAAAGGGGAAAAAGTGAAACGGCTGATAAAAGCATATGCGAAAAAGATTGTCGCAAACCGTTTCGGTCGTTAGCTGAACTCGCAATCGAACCCTGCAATTGGGAGGAAGCGGAGAAGGTGGTAAGTTCATCTATGGGTGTTACGTTGTAGAACTTATGGCTGAATTCAGTTTAACAGAGCACTATGGAGCGCTCCAATAAAAGGCGATGAGTAATTTAGGCATGACAAGATTCATGGGAACTGGAGTCCGTAGTAAAGTAAGAAAAAAAACCGGTTTAATATAGTAACTTCCACACAACTACCGTTTAGCGCTTCTAGGGTTTTACTAATTACTTTGTGGAGCTTGCTCGTTAGACCCGAAACAAAAGTTTCATGAAATGAAAGCAGCAGCACGGCCGAGGAAAAAGTTGGAGTCACTAGCGTCGAGCTAAAAAAACTACTGTAGCGATAGAGGTGGTTTCGTGTATTTATTTTCATTGTGGTTCCATGAAAGTTTGAGGGGAAGAAAGAGGACCACATGAAAGTGCCCTTTTATTAAGGAAGATACCATCAGACGTATTGAAGCGAGCAGATGTGCAGGATAATCCAAACTGCGTAGGCAAACAATGGACGACAGACGTGAACGAAAAAGGATGAGCAAGACCTTTTATAGTAAAACTCAAAGCAAACTGTTATAACGTCTCCAACCGCAAATAATTAGATAGCTGGACTGCAATGCGCACGAAATAATATGGCGTTGATGGGCAACATTAACAGTGCAATTTAGTACCTGGCATCGAACTGTTTTCACACTTTCTCTTCACACTTACTTTCACTATTCGACGAACATAACGATGAACAACAGCCAGCAAAAAAAGTCGGGAATACGGATTCCGTTTATCACGTACCTCTATACAAACGTATGGGTCGATAGTATTTGAAGAGTAAATTTTGGGAAAATGCGGAAGGCATTTAACGATGAAAATTCGATGAGGTGTAGAGAGGCGGCGGAGGTGTCGAGCTTCATCAGCGGTTTTTTCCTGAGTTTCCTGTAAAATTAGTTGAATTGTTGGAGGTGCTGATGCGTATAAGGATGATTCCCTCCTTCCCTGTGCGATTCACTGCTACAAGTACGTAAACATCAAGTTGCTTTCATGGCGCACTACTGACCCTGGTACTATATCCTTTCTTACCACTACCATCAAACCGTTTCAAGAAAGGACCATCAATATGCCGGTTGCGTTTTGTAGGCTGACGGATGTCTTAACAGCAATGCGTGCCACATCGACGCTCTTTTTTACTTTATGCGGTGTCAGCGCTGATAGCTCTTCAGCAAAAGCATCCTGCCGATTTAGAAAAAAGTGAAAGCCGAATGCCTTCTTACAGATTCACTCGGACCATTAAATTTCGTTGTCGCACTCATCCATCGAGTGCAAATACACAAATACCCCATTCATAGCTACACATGGCACATGTTCACAGTTGCAGCCGAAGATATACACAAATACCCCATTCACAGCTACACATGGCACATGCTCAAAGCTGGAGCCGAGGATGTAAACAAACCCCAACACATGGAACTCCTACAAATCGCTCTCACTCACCTTCAAAGGACCAACCGATGATCCGCCCCTCATTCAAAGGACCGACAGATGATCCGCCCCTCGTTCAAAGGACCGACCGACATCCGCCCTTGTGATAAACAATCCCCCCTCTTTGGTGTGCACTGTATATAAGCAAGTGATGTTGAGTATAAACGACTTGTTATTCCGAGCTTGCTGTTCTCATCACTTACTGCAGTCCGTCGCTCCCAGCTCACTCCGCTTCTACACTCCAATTCCCAACGTTTCTATATTCGCTGAACTAGGAAGCTCTACATTCGTCGTCCGCAGCTTACGTGCGCGATGAGCCGACAAATTCGTTGCATTCCTTGCAATTTTCAGTCGAAAAGTGCATAAGTAATTCAACTTTTTTCTGCTCGTCCAATTTTTCCACTAACGCGGCACTTTTTCTTAGCGAAACGTCCCAAATTCGGAAGGAGATTGCTGCTAACGATTGTCATCAATACTTACTCTGAGCCATTGAACTGGTGGCCTTCCAAAAAAAAAACATTAATGGTAAACCTAGCTAAGACAGTTTCTGGCATAGCTTCGAATCTGTCGAAGCGTGACTGGAGCGCGCTTCGTAATGAAGCTGTCATCGCTGAAATCTATCTCTCCTCAGTACAGCTTATGTGACGTCGTTGGAGTATAAGGTAATTAGTAACAAAAGAAAGTCGGCGAATTGTCTCAATCAATTTGTAGCTCACAATTCGCCATTCGTTCTTCATTTCTGTGTGTGGACCGAAAACAATACGTACACGACACACATGCACATCGATTAGAGCTGCTGCGCGCATCTATGTGAAACAGTAGAAATATTTCATTTACTGATGACAAAAACATCTATTGAACAGCAATAAGTGGTGAGCGGTTGTGTTGAATTGAGCCACTGATCTTAAGAGAAGTGCGTCTTATTTGCTGAAACTTTGCAAAGATTGGCGTTTGATATTGTTGTCAGTGATTACGGAAAGCTTAAAAAAGTGCACATCACATTCTGCATTCTTCATCGATTTACGTTTCCCTTCGCTACCTTCCCTTTTGCTTACTTGTTCTTCTCATATCCTCTTAACAGATTTATTATTGTTCTCAGTATTTTCTTAAAAAGCTTTCGCGAACTGCACACTGTTTCTTAGTGCTTGAGTCTGGTTTCCGTTTAGTTCGTTGTTGTTTTTGTGGCAAGTTTTCTGTATTACTTTAGTATTTTAGCCTACGTTTCGTTGCATCGCTAACACGACGGTGCAGTAAAAAGATCGAAGATAGATCCGAGAAGGAAAAAAGGCAGCGAAGTCGATGGATCGGAATTGAAGAATTTGTAACATTCGGGATGGGCGGCTATTGAGTTGTGTTGCTCTGTTTTGTGAAGTTTTTGCAAATGTCTGCCAGAAGGACGAATAAGGGAAGCAGCACCGAACATTGCTTCCCTGCCGTGAACATTACGCCTCAAAAGCTTCAATGGAATTAGCAGAAAGGAAGGGATGGAGCATTCTGTGCTGTAATATATTATTTCACCTAGTTTCTTCAGTGTTTCCCGCCTTCGTGCGTTCCGCGGCACACCAGTGGAAACGTACGGGATGCTGTATTCGGCATTCACTTGCCAAGCCATCTAAATCGCTTGCGGGCTGATCGCTTAGTTAGCCAGGTCCGAATATCTTATCCGATATGTACCAACCTCAACTCTGATCAATGCCGCCTACGAAGATTACGCAGTTTCCTACTGTACTCGATAATGGCGCTTCAAATGGGAGCGTAACTGGTCATAACGGGACAGCGCATTGCTTTATATGTTCCAGTAAAAGTGAAAACAAAAACTGTATGGGCCGTCCGCGAATTCTCAACGGACGTATCGATAGCTGCGCAATGTTTTCCGCTTTCCCTCGGGTACGAATAAGTACGATGTTACTATTAGATGCCTACCGTTAAAGACGGCCTCTGAACTGTAAAGCTATCTGGTTTAGTGCAATATGACGGCTCTGGTTGCATGACGATATTGCATGCGCACGTGAGCTTCACATAAACAGAGCTCGTTTTTATTGTTAAGCACAACTGATCAGGATACAGTTCACATAACTACATGTAGGATTACATGCTTGGTGTCTACATTGTGTTCGCTTCATCTAAAACAGAGTGCAAACGCCACAACCATTACGACTATCACCACTGCAACTATTACATTCATCGGGTGCAACTGCACCCACTCCGTTAAGCGGTTATAAAAAAGCACCATCGGCTCCTGACGCGACTCCCTGCAAAGTAACGGCATGAAATTACTCGATAAAAGTACTTTTGCGTGTAATGTCCTCATTTCAGAACCCGGACATGGTTGAGTGGGAATATGTACAGTTAAAACGCACTCCTCTGAGTCAGGGAGGAGATCTGAGCTCATTTCGTGTTGCCGTCACCCTCCCTCGGCCTCACTGCTCACTCAAAATGTACAACTTGCATCTGTGGTCTTTACCACTGTGTTATCCCAAACATTACTGTGCGAATTCAATTTGTTCTGCGAATAGAAAAAATTAATATTGCAGTGTAGTATGCATACGCAAAGAGACATTAGGCGTTTTGTGATCAGGTGCTCAATGAGACTATTATCTGCATAAAGAAGTGGAAATGCACGACAAGAAGCTGGCACGATATGCGCCTTAGTGTCTCTACCCATCACCGACTGCACATGAAGAGAAAAAGGTTCATGACATCTCCTTTAATTGTTTCCTTTCCACCAGTCTCTTTTTGGTCATAAACCTCCATTAATAATTCACCTCATCGCGATTCAGCTGTTGGAAAATGCTAATCGATATACTGCAATATGCACGCAAAGTTTTTGTTGCAGATTTCAGTATCCGCAAGTTAACTCCAGCAGGGATGGAGAGGGGCGATGAATCCTTTTCAAATTCGACATTGCGGTGTGATCGCAGAAGTAGATTGTGCCTACCGCACTTCACCAATGTACGCTGTCGGGTTCCTACACTAAAAGTAACGGGCAGACACGAGCACGATGGCGTCGCAGGTGATTACTTTGTGGAAGCGTGAAATCTGCGTGAGGACGAAACCGTAACAGTAAGCGACTTCCACGCTATTTGATCGACTCGCATGCTTCTTACGACATCAGTGATCACGTTTCACGGACCGTAAATGACGACCGGGTCGAAGGTTATCACCAATACAGTGGAAAGAAGTGCATTAACATCAACGAAGGGTGTAGTAAGCCGTTACGAAACGATATGTTAGGCAAATAATGGAAGCGGCAAGAGGAGTGACATGGTACGAGAACAACCCAGGTGAAAAGTGGCTGCATTCATATGAATCGTGTTGGAAGAAGGCAGAATAACAGCGAGGAATAACATTTGTTCGGAGTATGTTAGCCTATTTTTCATCGTCCCATAAGGGGCTAATTTACAACCGTAAGATTAGCAATTTTCGTTTGCTGTGATTGTTCCTACTCAGGAAAGAATAAAGCTGTTACGAGTAGACAATAGCAATCGTATTATTCATGCAAACGGTCCGCACGAATGTATTCAGACAACCTACTTCGTATCATTAATAGTAGTTCTTAGAGATGTGCAGATAGGGAATCTTGCCAAAACAATGCAACCAACGAGACAAACGGATCATTTCTGAATACTTCCGAATGAACCGTTTGTTGAAAGACAGACTTGTTTGAGTAAACACACTGTCCTAATTAATGCTATTTTTGAAAAATCTGATCATAAGCACGTACTCTTGCGGAGTGTGGCATGATGATACAGCAGTCGTTCCCTCGAGATCGAATGTGAGTCGAGTCGCTGGCGGTCTGTCTCCACTCACCTGTTCGGCGTCTGTTATGTTTCCTGAAACGGCCTGGCATGCTTTACAAGTCACGTAAGCGATCATGGACTAACTTAGTATTTGTGGTGAATCAGTCAGACAACACTGCTTTGACCGAGTAAGCACAACTGACGCATAAAGTCATACTCTGCCGCGAAGTGTGCACCACTGACTCTTGAATTTGAGATATTTTCATTGAAGTGTGAGATTCGAGAGGTTGCCTTTGTTCCTCAGTTCCGCTCTTCTAACACATAACTGCTCCACCTTTCTTCTTCTAAATCCCTCCTCCCTCCAGCCATTCGCGTGACAACGTCCGAACTGCGAATGTCGGCATATCATTAATGCGGCTTGCTGGACCAAGTAGTCGTGGTAAGGCTCATGACTAGCGACCCTTGTCTTAATTTTATTAATGACGCTTGACATCGTTTTCCCCGTTTGATGACTTCGAAACTGCACAACTCGGCCAATAATATGTTTCCTTATACAGGTTAGGCTTGTTTCATAATAGTTTTCGACAAAGCTATTTGGGCAATCCTTGTTTTGCCAAACGTGCGAACTTAAGACTTTCCAAACCGGAGCAAAAAACCTCCTTTACACAGAACGGGTGAAGATAGTTAGCGACCCCAAAACTAACACTGCATATTCAAATCAAAAACAGTGACGGAAGAGAATGCGCAAACAACAAAACGCCAAACGATGTCGCTCGATTGCACAGGACGTTTTCTTAATTAAGCCCACAAGTTCATGCGTCTACGATGGCCCTTCTTGCGATCTCCGTAGGCGGATGGGGTTCTCGGATATGAAATAATGAAAGTGAGACCGACGAGCTTGGTGGTGCACTTTCGTCCATCGGTGAAATCTGCGCCGGAGAAAAAGTTCGTGATGACGGCCAGCCGCGACGGCCTAACATTGGTCCATGTGCTGATCTCGGGGGGTCGATGCCAGCTCAGTCGGAACTCATGCGTTGAATGAGGGGCAACAACACCATTACCAGCCGGATGTGCCTAAAAGGTGAATATGCTAGAGTCATTTTCAACACTACGAACATAACACCTGCAAAACAAAATGGGACAACGTGGATGAGTATGAATCCTGCTATTTCCCACTCCCTACATGTTTTAAGAAAACCGTTCGACGAAGATGCCCAACAGATCCAGGAGGAGATCGGTCGGAGATCGACAGTGCTAGAATGGCTGCACTGATGGCAGAAATGCCATCATGATGATAGCGTGGCTCACTGAGGTGTTAGTGCCCAACAGAAGTGAGCTGAATGTTCATACTTATCACTTAAATAATTGATGCGCACGCCACTCTGTGTGTCTACGAGGTACTGTTGAGCGCCTTGCAGTGGTGTATGATCGGGCTCATCCCTTTGGTTGCGTTTCCTCCCCAAAAATCACAACGGATCAAACCTCCTACTCGGTGAAGATCGATAAGTATTTACTTTTCTAAAAGGAACAACGCAACAATGCGCCATCACAAGATTTCTAATAGGTAATTAAAGCTCTATATATATATATATAAATATATATATATATAATGTTGGTGATGGGGAGGAATGAAAGCGAATCGTAGTCGTTAGAGGAGAATCAGAACCGCTTTTTTTTCCCTGTTTCCCTGCCACAACGAACAGAGGGCATGAAATTTGTGATTCCTGTTTCGGAGATTCGTGAAAACAACTTATTCTAGCATACAACACTGCCAGAGTATTAGCTCTGCATGTATGCCCATTTGCATGTGTCAATTTGCAAAGCTTTTTTTAAAACTGCTCCATGCTGTTTTTTGATTTGGTATTCGAGAACGATCCTTCGAGAGTAGAAGAGGATGAACGGAAGAAATTTTCGATTAGGATAGAGGGTGGCTCTGAAATGATGGAGAGAAAATGGTCTCCACCCTGCTTTCCTCAAGTTGCATCTCACCAGCCAAAAAACATCAACGTTTTGCGCATGTTTATTAATTACGAATATGAACTCTTAACAACGACCCAAGGCCCTGAACATCGATCCCCAATGATATTATGCCATCTGCCTTAGCCAGTCCAGTTCTTTATACTAATTTATTCTCTGCCGTAACCACACCAATATAACAGAAGTGAGCTGAATGTTCATACTTATCACTTAAGGACAACGTGGATGAGTATGAATCCTGCTATCTCCCTCTCCCTACATGTTTTAAGAAAATCGTTCGACGAAGATGCCCAACAGATCCAGGAGGAGATCGGTCGGGGATCGACAGTGCTAGAATGGTTGCACTGATGGCAGAAATGCCATCATGATGATAGCGTGGCTCACTGAGGTGTTAGTGCCCAACAGAAGTGAGCTGAATGTTCATACTTATCACTTAAGGACAACGTGGATGAGTATGAATCCTGCTATCTCCCTCTCCCTACATGTTTTAAGAAAATCGTTCGACGAAGATGCCCAACAGATCCAGGAGGAGATCGGTCGGGGATCGACAGTGCTAGAATGGTTGCACTGATGGCAGAAATGCCATCATGATGATAGCGTGGCTCACTGAGGTGTTAGTGCCCAACAGAAGTGAGCTGAATGTTCATACTTATCACTTAAGGACAACGTGGATGAGTATGAATCCTGCTATCTCCCTCTCCCTACATGTTTTAAGAAAATCGTTCGACGAAGATGCCCAACAGATCCAGGAGGAGATCGGTCGGGGATCGACAGTGCTAGAATGGTTGCACTGATGGCAGAAATGCCATCATGATGATAGCGTGGCTCACTGAGGTGTTAGTGCCCAACAGAAGTGAGCTGAATGTTCATACTTATCACTTAAGGACAACGTGGATGAGTATGAATCCTGCTATCTCCCTCTCCCTACATGTTTTAAGAAAATCGTTCGACGAAGATGCCCAACAGATCCAGGAGGAGATCGGTCGGAGATCGACAGTGCTAGAATGGCTGCACTGATGGCAGAAATGCCATCATGATGATAGCGTGGCTCACTGAGGTGTTAGTGCCCAACAGAAGTGAGCTGAATGTTCGTACTTATCATTTAAATAATTGATGCGCACGCCACTCTGTGTGTCTACGAGGTACTGTTGAGCGCCTTGCAGTGGTGTATGATCGGGCTCATCCCTTTGGTTGCGTTTCCTCCCCAAAAATCACAACGGATCAAACCTCCTACTCGGTGAAGATCGATAAGTATTTACTTTTCTAAAAGGAACAACGCAACAATGCGCCATCACAAGATTTCTAATAGGTAATTAAAGCTCTATATATACATATATATATATATATATATATAATGTTGGTGATGGGGAGGAATGAAAGCGAATCGTAGTCGTTAGAGGAGAATCAGAACCGCTTTTTTTTCCCTGTTTCCCTGCCACAACGAACAGAGGGCATGAATTTTGTGATTCCTGTTTCGGAGATTCGTGAAAACAACTTATTCTAGCATACAACACTGCCAGAGTATTAGCTCTGCATGTATGCCCATTTGCATGTGTCAATTTGCAAAGCTTTTTTTAAAACTGCTCCATGCTGTTTTTTGATTTGGTATTCGAGAACGATCCTTCGAGAGTAGAAGAGGATGAACGGAAGAAATTTTCGATTAGGATAGAGGGTGGCTCTGAAATGATGGAGAGAAAATGGTCTCCACCCTGCTTTCCTCAAGTTGCATCTCACCAGCCAAAAAACATCAACGTTTTGCGCATGTTTATTAATTACGAATATGAACTCTTAACAACGACCCAAGGCCCTGAACATCGATCCCCAATGATATTATGCCATCTGCCTTAGCCAATCCAGTTCTTTATACTAATTTATTCTCTGCCGTAACCACACCTATATTCGCCATAACGACACGTTACTTCAATCCACATCAAAGATATATGCGTCATCAATTTCCTACTTTTCTTTTCGCTCCGGCAACCTTTCATCTGGATTTAGACGAAGATTCAAGAATCCAAGACTGAAGAGGTGGATGAGGATGCCATCTGCATTTGTACGAAAACAGCATTTCAACTTTTGTAAAAGCCCCTTCTTGATCTCAATTCAACTCATAATCGTTTATACAAAAAAAAATTTAAAAAAAATAAAATGTTTTAAACAATTTCCCCACTCTCTCCACAGGGTCTCTTACTCCAAAAATTTCAAAGAAGTGCTTTCATTTACTTTCTTGAGAAGCCGGACACCGCAGTTGAATAGCTCATAAAAGGTCGATCCTCATCAACACGTCAGCCTTGCAGCTAAAATCGTTTAATACCGGAACGATCTTACTATGATGTTGGCGTCCACTTCACATTTGAATTTGAAGTACAGCGGATGCTCGGACACATTACGAAGACGAACTATCGCCCTTGCACACTCGGGACGGTCTTTGTTAGCTGCGAAGCGAACTATTCTGAAACTTCGTAGAACCATGTTGGATGCTGACCTCAGGACGGAAGAAAGGAATGACTGACTGCACGTAGTAAATTCGAAAGTCGTCACCCCTCTCATACGGCGACTGCAAAAATGACAATTCTAAAGCTCGTATTAAACTTCATTGCTCCCAAACGTATTTAGTTGTTTTCGACAAACGTTGAAGGAAAACGTGTCGTTTTATTCTGAAATTGGGTAATAGTGCGAGGTGAGGAACTTACGGTTTAACATGTTTGCGCGAGTGCTTCTGTCCTCGCACACTGCCATTCAACAAATACGTTTCGAGCTGAGTCGCTTGTGTCACTTCGGACTCCGACTTCCGTTGCACTATTACGCTGCAACTGCTCGTGCTTCACTGTTCATATCAATGAGAAACAGACTGCATATGTGAATGCGATCGATTGATTTCATTTGCATACTCATCTTCTTGGCAGTTGCGCACTAATGTTGTCAAAGTAAATGCATGGAAAGCTCGCAAGAAATTTGCGTTCTCCCTGCGTCTGTTTGGAAAGGTCTCATTTCGTATCCTAAAACGCCCTCAGTAAGTCTCAAACAGAGTGCAAGTTATGTGGGAGCTTAATGTCGCCTTGATCACCGAGTCCCTCCAGCAGCATCGTCTTCTGACTTCTGGATGCTTCACCGATGACGCCCGCAGAAATTTTGCGCAGAGGTACGCAAAATTTCGGAGATTTCGTCACCAAAATTTCTGATGTGAACCTCGTTTGTCTTCTTGCAAATTCTCCCTTCACGAGAACATTAAGCTAATTATGCAAAAGCGGCGAAATTGTAGCAGTCTTGATTGCCTCCGCAAAATTTTGTGCGAGGTTTTTTAAAGCAAAAAGAACTTTGGAAGCTTACTCGCCTAGTTATCAGGTCGGTCGAAAACATGAAGAAACTGCACTCATCCTCATCTAAACCGTTATCTCGAATAAAGCCTCAGTGCTGCATAGTCCACAGCTTCCTAGTTGTG
>JPKZ01000261.1:0-12832 GCA_000803305.1 Toxocara canis | reverse complement strand
AGCGGGCGGGAATATTGTTTTTTTTCTCGATGAGTTAAAAAGTCATACCGCATTCCACTCTGAAGCTAATACATGTCCTTAAAAGCTAAATATAAAAGCTAATATGAAGCTGAATATGTTCATTTAGGACCTGGTCAAAATATCGTATGCCTGCTTGTATAGAATATCAAATGCTTATATAGCCTTATTAAAACGCTGAACCGGTAAAGACATGTCGGAAGCGAACATAGTTTTGAGAATAATTTGTACACAACATGTAGAGGGCAAATTTTTCGTGTGAGTTCGCTTAACAGAGCCGCCGCCGCCAGCGCGGAAAAGAGCATCAATGGATCGTGTGAATGTGTTCGTCAAATACGGGATCGTCAGGATGATTTTAAAAAATAGTCAGTGAATATGAATAGAAAGGTTCGGTCCTATTAGCTGGAATGGCATATGGTGGACCGAATGAATGAGCAGTATCATTTTGATGGTAAAATGATGCAGTGATGGTTCGGTGCTATTGATAGTGAAGTAGTGGCAGATTATATATCTTGATCTTTTCACTTGTTAAGCTTTCAAGCAATCAGCGGCTACTTAGACATCTGCTTAGCACTGCCACGATCGTCTTTGGTATAACCACTTAACAAGTACCTTTAAAGCGTAGTCCAACTTCAGTCGAGTAATTATCATGCACAACGACTGACAAAGTGGTCTGCATATTGTCAAACGTTGAGTAGGTGTTAACGGGGTGCATATTCAGGTTGGTCCCTCGACGACCCCAAATACAAAGACCATACTAGGTGAAGAGTTGAACGAAATGCATTACTAGAACGAAAAGTAAGATTACGAACAACGCATACGATTTCTGGTGGCTGCTAATGGCTGCTTTGCTTTACTGTGCATGAATGCACTTTTTTGGCATCAAATGCATGAAATTTTCGATTGACATCTTATCTAATTTCGGAATGTAAAGTAGTGTGAGCTAACATGCATCCTCTGAATGACATATGCAATTAAATCGGTTAAAAAAATGTTTTTTTCATGACGCATCTATAGTGGTTGCGAATTGATGCAGGATGACGCCTACGAGTACTCTTCAGGTGTTAATGCAAAAGTGGGTCTTTATGCGCCTTAAACTAGTCCTTGAACAGCTGGCGATAATCGAAACGAGCCAATCGTTCGACAAATTTTTTCTTTCATCAGCTATTATTGCGATTTGACTGCTTCCCAGAAAGAAAACAATAGTTCAGAGTATTCCACCTAGTCGATGGCAGCATCATTGGCTGCGAGCAAATTCGTAAGGAATGGGTTGTATTAAATAAAGTTTGCGAAGTAATACCCTAAAATATTTCAACAATGCATGAATAATTATTTGAACGTCTCAGCAGCAGTTTTTTCCGAAACAGCGTCAAATTCTAAGTCTTCCTACAGAGACCACTCGTTCCGGAGTCTGTATGTGACGCTTATCGTGGAGGTATTGTTACTTGGCGTCGGCACATCTCTCGACTCACACATCACAAGTGAATGGTTTCGTAAGGAATTTGATCTGAAAACTACAAAAAACAAATCAGTTGACTTCAACAGTTTCACAAATCAACTAGATTTCCGCTGTGAATTCTTTTTTTTTTTTTGGAATAGCAGCTGCAATGGACATATCCATGAAAAACGCACCTTGCAGGCACAGTCAGTGGAGCACTGTTGTGGTTACTCGGCCACTACACTCGACAGAGATGCAACATCTGAAGACAATTTGATGTAAATGTTGAATGGAAGAAGAACTAATTAGGCCTCAAATCTCTCTGAAATATATTGTAGTTGTATTTGAAAAATGATCGTGAAGGAGTTGTAGTGTTTTTCTAAGAAAAAAAAATAGTTAAGCGTTTGTATACTCGTTTTTATCGACTTTTTTCAAGTGGTTCAGAACTGGTATTGTGTTCATCACGGCTAGAGAATGTTGTGCGAACAATGAGGCAGCAGTAAGATGCTTAGGAATAATACATAGTACAACGAACTCCGATCTTCACATTTTCACACAACAGCATCAACATTCATTATGCTATTTTTCATTTATTTATTGTAAACGTTATGCACGCATTGTCTTCGAAACGATCGCTAAGCATGTTTCTACTTCGAGCTAATCGTTAAAAAAGAGTATTTTAAATGCGTAGAATAATTCGCTATCATAAAGCGATTTTGTGCTCACAATGAAACTCTTCATGTAAGATTACATTTGATAAACCCAAATAACGTGATAAAATGACGATTACGAAATGATCATTACGAAATCGGCACCTCTCAATTTGCGATTACAAAGGTGTTTCATCTCAACAGCACCCTCAAATTATATCAAATAATCAGTGCGCTCCAAATGGGAGGAATATAAAGCACAATCGTTAGTTTCTATTTGGGAAGTTATTTGGCGATATGCTCACGCAGTGGTTCGTGCAAAATTAAACTTGTTGAGGGAGCTTTGTATAACTGTCTTACAGTGGCAATTAGTGATACCGCATCAAAATTTTGTCTTGTAACCCTCGTATGTGACGCTTTTCTGTTGTTACTCATACAATATTGCTGGGTAGCATGCGGGGTCCCCAGTTTTTGCGAACCATGCGGAAGTGGGAACGGGCGGGTGTATCTACTCAATCTAACCAATACATCAGCATAATCTTCCGTTGAACTGAAGCCCTCCTGCAGTGTAATCTGTTTGTCAAAAAATAAATTAATTCACAGATGAAATTTTCACAATAAGCCTTCACGGACCGACGATTCACGAGAGACAAAAGCTACCCTCGAAAAAGTTCCATTTTGGACAGAAGCACCCTCTCGAAGAACTGAGAACATCGAAGTAGCGAACTCCTGTGCAGGTAAACGTGGGTAATACCTGATTAAGAGAAAGAAATTTTTTTTTTGTCTGCGATGAAGCTGTTGCGGAAATGCATGTGAAATTCGTCAAGGCATTTTCTTCGCTAGCATCGTGATAACATATGCATTTCTCCGCTCCTTGAAATTGGCCATTGTGTCTTGCATATTCAACTGCCAAATATGCGCTTGCCACCTCTTACGTCTGTCCCACTAAGCAACGTTTTAGAACGAACTCTCCTCGATCGATTGCTCGTTCATTCTCTCGTGAGCATGAAAAATGATCGCCGATTTGTTTGCCAGTGAATAACTGTTTAGTGGATGCACGTATTTCATTCGTCCCTTATTTTGCCCATACTGTTTAATTCAGCAAACAAATGAAACGGAGACACGCCGTGTCTGATTTGAGATCATCATCGATTTTGGCAGCAAGCAGAACATGACGAACACCTGCATTACGATGGCCACATTTTGCGAAATTTTAGTGCTCCGCTGTGTTCGGACAACAGCGTTTTTCAACAAGCACCTCTCAGTGCTCGGCCCATTGTTGTTCATATTGTATATAAACGATGTCTGTGATAATTTGTCTAGCGCTTGAAAATTGTTCGCAGATGATCTAAAAATATATCGTGCTTTGCAAAACCCCGCTACTGATTTTCACATTTTGCAAAGCGATCTGAACGTCTTCAGCGCTTAGTCTAAATCTTGGCAACTTGACATTTCGTATAAGAAATGCCGGGTTCTCCATATCAGTTTCCGTCATGAGTGCTTCCTGCGACTGGATAACATAATTTTACCGTCTGCGGACGAATCCCATTCGCGACCTCGGAGTCACAATTTGTCCAAATTTTGCACTGGAACCTGCACTGTACTAAAGTAGCTACGAAAGCATTAAAGGTGGCTAACTGCATCCTACGTGCATTGCAACACCGATGTATTGAACATTACGGTAAAGCATATATTATACACTGCGGTCCCTTAAAAATTTTTTTTACACTTCTCGATCCTCATGAACGTCGACCCCATCGTTATCAATTAGCACGGAAAACCTGTTCTGTGAACGGTGTCTTCTATTGCTTCCAGTTCAGAGTACTCCGTATTTGGAATGAAATTCCTAGTAGAATCGCTGAGGCGCAGAATCTTTCTGTATTCATGAGTTGCCTCGACTCATTTGACCTCAGAATAATAGCTCATCTAAATTATTGAGTTGCATTTCATATTCGTTTGATTCGCTTACTTTATTATATTGTATGATTCTGCTTTTCGTATGTATGCATGATTACTCTTCACTATCACTCTTCCTTGCTATTCGTTGCTCATTACATTCATTTCTCGCCCGCTCTCAGAGAACGTGATTGCAGAACAAGCGTCGAAATCACGATGGCTCAAGTAATTTATAAGCGGTCGATGTTGGAGTACACTGTGGGGCTGCCTGCCGTATGCTCATTTTGAATGTGGTCTATGGTACTTTATTAACACCATCAAGTTCGGCTATTTGATAGCGACAGAAATTGCAGCCTTCATTTGTTCCAAGTTCCCCACCCCCACCGCACCTTTATGAGTGAGAACAAAAATGTGCCGACCCGTCATTTCTCGCCCGCTCTCAGAGAACGTGATTGCAGAACAAGCGTCGAAGTCACGATGGCTCAAGTTAAACGAGCGAACGAGTGACCCATTGTGCTTGCTGGCGCGAACGTCACGTTGATGAGCCCGGCGTTCCATTCCCATAACAACTCATATTGTGATTGCTTGAAATGCTTCAACGGTTACACTGCTTAAATTGGTCCACTGGTTTCCTATGCCGTAACTTGTCAACGGCAGAAGTGGGCGGAGCGGGTTTTAGGCGAAGTACGGGAGCGCTGTGGCGCCGCGCTCAGCACCGGACGCGGGCGCTGGCCACATAGCTCATACTTTCGTTGCGGATGGTCTTAGTGAAAAACGGGAAAGGTTCTTGCAATATGGAGAGCTTCACGCTGGCCATTGTGATCTCTGAACAAGACTTAACCTCTAATTTAATAATTTCTTCGAATCACGTTCTATAAACTAGTGTACACGTTCAGCATGTTCTTCCGTACTTACAGTTTATAGGTGCAAAATGAACAACACATTTTCTTCCCAGTTGTGGTCGTTTCATTATCATATAGGCATGGAAATTCATACCGCAAAATTTGCAGAAGTCGAGCTGTTGCCGATCTTCAACGAAGAAAATCGTCTAATACACCGTCAAAATCACTCGGGGTGTATACTTCGAATTATGGAATAGCCATGGCATCTTTTGCAAAAAATCACTTATATAGGATAATGATCGCATATAATGAAACGACACAAACGCCCGACACTGCTATCATGGCAGTTCATCTTCTCCGAGCGCCAGCGTCAAATGTAGTCCCGTTGAAATGAACTTTTACTGCACCCGCGACGTCATCTTTTCTCAAGTTCCTTAGCATTTGCCTGTGCTACAGTATACTTCAGGTTTCCAGGCGATATAACAAACGTTTAAAGAAATCCGTTCATCCTTGAAATGAAAAAGAACTTGAATTGCTGTGCTTGGTCGTACGAAATATTCCTGACGTTCTGCTTCTAAGGACGCTAATGATCTTCAAAAATTTTATTCTAATGATTTTATTTATTTTTTAAACTGGCCTACTTTTACAATTTGAAGCGACACTATTTTTAGTGGTGTGTGCGTTTGCTTCCTATGGTTTCCATTTTTGCTATTTTTAACCGATTAGGTTTGCGGCCCTTCGTATTTGCCAAAGCAAGTGCCGTCTATGTCTCCCTGTCTTGCTTCTTCACTGACCTCAGAATGAGCTGAGCCCATCCATGGGCCCGTCCCTCCCCCTCCCTTCCAAAAAAAATTTTCGAGTGACTTGATCCACTCCTCTAGTCGAACTGAATGTCTATCTCTTCTGTTCGGACGATGAAACACCAGCTCAATGAGACGAAGAGGGGTATAGATGGACGAAGACTATGATGAAAAGAGAACAATTGCCCATCATGTGAACAATAGAGTCAACATTAGTACTTTTCAGCGGAAAAGAACGAAAATTGAGTAATAAATGAAAAGAAACATCGAGAAGAATCACCATCAAACGTGCACTGTCAACAATAAGAGAATATAGTCACAAAACTTTCAAGGCATCCTTGGGAAGAACACATCAGCGTCGCCTTAAACGTGTCTCGGTTAGGTGCTCGCATAATTTCCCGAGGAAGACCGTTAATTAATTTGTTGGTTAAAACGCATTCGTACTTAACAATTCCGCCTACATTTTTTGTGCAGATCTACTAAATCCGCTACGGTTCTAATAATTTCGAGGCCGTGGAAAATTACGATTCGTTACAGTTGTTCACGACAAAGATCTAAGGAATATGGCGGAGATATCTTTGTGTTAGTTCGTTCATTTATAAGTGCTTTAGTTAGTGAGCAATCGCAATCAAATTGAGGATGGGTGATTGGGTGGATTCAAGGAGGCGGTGCCTTCGCCTGGACGATGCCACTCATATCCACGATAACCGCACAATCGGGTGTGATGCCCAATGCGCTGATCGGTGTGCTCACTGAGGCCGCATTCACCGTCATCTCCTCGTCTGCCTTTTTATCATCAGTCTTTTCACCTCCGCGACGAATGTAATAGCCATAGACCTGCCGTCATGGTAAAGCATATAATGCTTCGCGTAAGATAAAATTATTTTTCGCAGAAAAAGCAAATGAGACGTACCCACAATGGTTTAACATGAACAGCTAGATATGAGCCACTACTTTAGTGTGTCGCTTTATCGTTTACTTTGCGTTACTATGCCGTCCAGGAAGTATGTTGGTGCTTAGCATAATTGCCTCTACTCCCTTATCATCCCACTCGTGGCTTGCCCAGATGCTTCACGGACCTATCTTTCGCGACTATCCATGCACCCCTACCTCTGCGCTTTCGAGACCGTTTACTACCGGCGGAACGGAATCTTCATAAGTAGCAAGGATTCGTTTAAAAGCTTTCACGCGTAGAGTGCAGATTTCCTAGAAGTTAAAGAAATGCAAACGAGATGTTTGTCTCTATTGTCTAGAGAAAGGTGGCTTCTAAGCCATCTGGCCGGATAAGGTGTGCGGGATGTTCCAAAGCACTTTAAGCCTTCCAACTATTGGATATTTTAATCGTAACTTACTTGCAATGAGAACTGAAGGTTTCAAGGTATTGGCTGCGCCGGGTGAGAGGACGGAAACAAAAAATTTCCGCTGTTCATAGAAATTTCAAGAGTATGATTTGAACGGAGTCCGTATGGAAAGTTTGAATCACGGGCAAAATAACTAGAACTCTAGGCTACATCAATGCATTGACACATTCGACATAGGGGAACTCGAACTCTGCGCTCGAGCTTCGAATGTGATTTCAAAAATTAAGGGTTTTTCTGCGAATAACAAGCTCTTCCTCGAAGGGCACCGTTTGCAGCGAACGCTTGAATGAAGAAAGCGAGGTTTTGAGGCGATCTCAGTTCTATCAGCACAGAGACTCACAAACGAACGAAATTTGCATATTCCATAATAACGGAATTGAAAAGCGACTGCTGGTAATTTTCTTTAAAGACGGGTTCGGCTTCGTGCAACTTTCATCCGAAGACGGATTCGTCATTTAGAACATTTTTGCGCCTTGATGAAGATATCAGGTTCTGGGAGATTCGAAATATAGGTGAACACATATTGGAAATCGCAGCTAATTCTAAATCTGAACTCGTACCGTAACCCGAGACAGATTACCAAAAAGGCAAAAGGGACTTCACCCTAAGTGAGGATTGCTGGTGACGAAAGATGATCGACAACAGTGAACACAAGTACTACTATAATTCCATAAGATGCACAAACGAAGATTCCGAAGATTCGTACGCATTAAGGTTATTTTAAAGTTTACCAAGTAAACCATGGAAGCGTGGCATTCAGCCGGTACAATAATTATCCCTACCTTTCTAAACGACTGTAACATGTTCACACTTGATCCGTATTTCTCAGCAACAGCATTACTCTTTCACAATTTCGTACATCGTTGATCGTTATGCCCGCAATGAATGTTAACGACGCAAAACTCAAATGAAACTGACGAATATACGCAAGCAGTTTTGGTATTCACCTTGTCTAATGGAAGAATCTTGAGTGTCCTCCGCACTTCACGAATGAAATCCGCAACAGTACCCCTTTTGTCGAATATCACTTTTGCATCACCGTCCTCACCGCCGTCCGTTTCAACTTTAATTTCCATCATGCGCTCGTCCACATTGAACTCACCCGCTATATCGATAAACTGAACATGACAGGCCGAGATAACGTATTCCCAAACGATCGGAACGGAACCATTGCATCCCTCTTTTTCCCCGTCATTACCCTGAGTTATTAATAATACACAGTAAACTAATCGATCATGAACAGGCACAACTCTGGAGTGACGTGGCTCCAGTATTTACTTGCTTACTTTGATATAATTGATCACGTACGACCTCGAGTGAAACTTTAAAGACCCTGTCTAGAATCTCCGTCTAGAACCTCCTTCTTCCATCCCAGTACACCCAGACCTTCGACATTATACCCTCTCGTTCTCAATAAAGTTTAACTGGGAGTTAAGAAACTATGTTTATTTCTGCCTCTCATTTACTGTAAATGTTTTCACCTTCGTCAAGATTTCAAGTAACTTTTAGTTTTTTAGAGTTTCATTCGAGGTCACAAAGTTCTCTTTTTTACTGAAAGTAGCCCAAATTATATTTTCCATATATGCACTCACCGTAACGGCGTCATCTTTAATTGCATCATAACCTTGATTCTCAAGTGCGAAGTTAGCAAAGAAGTCGGCCTTTTGTGGCATAAGAGCCTTCAGCGCAATCACTGAGTCAACATTGTATGGCTGCCTGCACAGCGCATTCGGGCACATCGGCATCATTCCTGAACAATGGTAACGTTCTAAGCATCAAATCTGTCGGGAAGACACACTTGTGAACGTGGCACTGGTGTTGCTTAAGGAACCCAATAGAAATTGTGAGTGTGGTTTTAAAGAAAAAATTAGAACCGTGGGTACAGATTCTTTGCAAAGTTGCACATTTTGTATTGACACTCCATTTACGAATTGTCACTCATATGTTGAATACACGTTCTGTAGACAGCAACTTATAACCACTAATAAGGCTGTACTCAGTAAAACGTTGATATCACAAATCTGATACATTCTGTTGAAATATTAGGCCTCATAAGCATCGATGATGCCTCATATTGTTCTCAGCGATAATCCATTAGCAATCTTATGCACATAGCCTTCAATACTAAACTGCGAGGGAACCATTAACTAAATCTGCACTATGGATACACACAGATTACAAATGCTCGATGATATAATATTTTGAAAGAGAAACGAAGAGAATCTGGCAACTGCGGCTCGTTCGAAAACGCTCATAGAAGCCTCTCTCGACGTTGTTTTCTAATCCTCCATGCCTTACATAAGAGTTCACGCACATTTTCCCAAAGACCGTTAATGAGAAGTGACGTCCTCATGTATGTTCAAGTAACGAGTTTTTGGTTGCACATGCAAACGGTCGCCTCGAAAGCTGTCTGTGTTGCGTATCGATGATGCGTTCCTAGGTGTTCTTAGGAACAACTACATCGTTTCTAGTATCGCAGTCCTCCTTAGACCCCTCCTCTCTCCTACCGTTCCGTGGGGTGCCATTTGGCAGAACCCTTTAAAATTACCCCAAATTGCCCTAAACGACCTGGACGTCATACCTGATTTTATGATCGTTTCAATGTTGATAATTTCTAAGGTGTGCTAAAACGAATTTTTAAAGCACTTATAGAATTTATTGAGGGCTGTACTATTTGTGCGCGCTTTCCACTTGTTCATGAAATACGGCTTAAGGACGATTAAGGAAAACTACCCAAAGGTGAGACGCGCCTAGTTTACCTGTCGACTGACACTCATCGATCATTTTTTCGAGGCACCTGGGACACACGTCATGATCGCATTCTCCGTTCGACGGGAATCCGTTCAAAGGTGTGCCTTCACATCCTTCCTGCCCTTTACACTGCGCTGCCTGAAGCACAGGAATGCATCACCTTGAATTCATTTTTACACGTCATTACCAATAATAATCTGTGTTTACAAATCCCATCCTACTCGGCGTCAGCTCCAACTCTATGGCTTAGCTACGGGCTCGCATTTGAACAGCTAAGCATACCCCTTTTTCATTTTCCGGCTCAATCTAACAACGGAACAGAGCGTGAGACCTTTTGAAGTTATTGGCAAATCAGTTATCGCTTGCTGAAAGAGAACTCGGCGTCCGCTACGAGAATCTGAGGCGGCCGTGAAATTTTGACAGCGTTTAGCAAACATCTGAGTTAATAAGGGCATGTTGGAAAAGTAGGGACTATCGACGCATTACGGCCTTCGCGCAGAGTAAACTAGTTTATAAACTAGAGTGGCCGCGTCATGTTCGTTTCGAAAATCGAGTTAAATAATGTCTGGCGAATCTCTTAACAGTAATGCGAGCCGATCGAGAAGCGAACTGCAGTGACACGTGACACGAGGGGCAGAGGTGGCGCTTCGCAGCCCAGTTTTATAGATCTCAAGTATCCTGAAATTCGGGGAGGCACAGCACAATGCGCCCTCTCCCTCCACCTCCCTTCGACCAATTTTAGGATGGAATTACGCTCCCTTATCTGCTTAGCTTAAAAGAAGGCTTCGATAATCAGAAAAGTTGGAGCTTGGCTACGCCAATGTAAACCCTATCAGGGGCCGTAACAAACGCCTAAATTTGATCATCACCACCAGAAGTTGGTCACCACTACCCTGCTTAGCATAATCAGATTGGTCAGGTGAAGAACGTGTAAATTGAATGCTGATTGCTTTTATGCTGGAAGATTCTGAGAAGCGATAGAAAGGTGGTCAACTTTATTAGTAACGGTGAGTACGGACTGCAATTTCGTCCAATCTCAAATGTTTGCGTAGTAAAACATTTAAAATACTGTTCGAGGCTGACCAATTATCCCTTGTCAAAATGATTAGTTTTGATCGAAATCAATATGCCCGTTCACTATCAGTGCACTCCATCACCCTGACCACTTCTTGCCTGTACCCTTTGAAAATCACGCGACTTTGGTTTCACCAAGTTTTTTTAAGAATTGTGCAACTTCAGATGTCTATGCCACGATCGGAGCCCACGCTTTACAATATGAAATCAAAAATAACCGGCTCCTCGTCCTTGTCCGACTTTTCAGCGAGAGATTTTTTCGGCTTCTTAGAAACACAAGTGCCCTCCTCGCATTTCACGTTGTCAGTCTCCGCTAAATAATTGTAAAAGCACTTCACAATATAGTTCTAGAGATTCTGCTTGTTTGTGGCGTTTTCTGACTGCGCGACATCTCAGGAAAGTAAATCAGCGTTTTTGCATTGACACTGCAGCTTTATAGATGTACAGAGCGATGCTACCAGTTAAGTATCTCGATTGCTGAAATCATTTTAATGTTGAATTTGCGTGCGAAAGTTGGTTCAACAATTCGGTTTCTGAAGCTTAATTGGGAATTATACAGTCTACAGTGATTAATATAATTATCGCACTCTATACAAAATAGCACTAAGTTTGCAACTCTACGCTACATTCTAAATGCGGGCTTACAATACGTGCCTTTCCAGCAACCAAATTTCCGCATTATTGCGCGACAGTAGCGATAACGAATATTTGAAGGCCGGGAATAAGCGCTGCTCAAAGACCTTTCACCGACTGATTGCACATATGCAACTGGGTTTGAAGGACAATTTTCGCTTGGTTGTCCCCATGTGTGGTGCACTCGCAAGACGTGCGTCTCAAATTTCGTCAGCACCCAGTGTGGAGCTTTCTACATTAACACCGAGCATCTGAAGTAACACCAACACAGTGAGCCAAAACTGGTGTGTGCTACAAAGTTTGTGCTGATAAAATCAAATCAATTTCATGAGGATGCTAATCTTGAACAGTAAACCATACTTATAGAACTGCATTATATCTGCAGCACTTTCTATTTGGAGCAGTGATACATGCATTTCATGTGTGCACACACCGATTGTTACTACCACGCGTTCACAACGTTGACGGAAAACCGGGAACTGCAAACTCGTAACCCACAACGGCACCTACGATAAAATAAGCACAATGGACATCATCTAGCTACAAAGCCAATGAAGGCTACAGAAGCCGCGTTCGAAGCAAATCCTCCTCCTTCTCGTCGTTTCAAAAATCTCCGCATTGATTCCAGCGCGTGCACTGTCATCCACTCATAATGTCGCACTATTGTGACATCGACTTCTGTATATTTATTGCAAGATCGGTTTTTATTTTCTGCGTCTCTACATTCACAACTGTCTTATGTGGGATTGCCAAACGTCTCATTAACTATCGCCTAAATTTAAGCGTAACTTATCCGTTGGCACTTTATCTTCTTGTCCTATTTACTTACATGTCGTTTCCAAAGCAAAGTAGTGTGGAGCATTGTTAAAACCGCGACGAAGAAAGGCATCCAATCATTTCCAACCAAATGTGCGTATTATGTGAGTTCGGAACGTAAAATTTACAAATGAATGATCACGAATCCGCTTCACAAGGCTGATTTAGTAAACTGCGGGCAATCCGACTATTGGTGACTTCAAAGATGCAAAAAACACAGATATTAATTGTTTGTCAGATGTGCAAAGAGCGACCCGAAAGAATCGCGTTTCTTACATTCTGCCATTTTCTTGCCAAATTTAGTCTCGAAGCACGCCGCACAAAGTCGAGCCTTGCAGCACTTCGTCGTAATCCACCCGTTTTCGGCCAACTGCTTCCCGCACATATCGCACGTGTCTTGCTCTTCACCTTCAGCAATTCCTTCTCCACACCCCTCCACTGGACACTCTGAACGTATGCTGACCGATAGCACTTACATATGCCGAAAATACGACTACATTCATGAACAAGTGGTAAAGTTCGACCAGTCTCGACATTTGTCTATCGGATGTTT
>JPKZ01000259.1:53657-75668 GCA_000803305.1 Toxocara canis | reverse complement strand
ATATATATAGACGTGTGCGCACCATAAGTTGTTTTCGTCTGCAGTATGTGGTCGACGTTTGTTCAGAGTACTGAATTTTCAGCATCTGGTGCAGGTAGTGTGCTCAGAGGAAGACATGCGAGTATCTCGGTGAGCTGTATTCATGATCACCCGGGGGCATGTCCTGATTGCGTTTCGGTATCGTCGCCTACACACAAAGAACTTTTTGTGGACACGAATCTGGCGAACGAGGCAATTGTTGGTAACGAGAAGAAGCCGTTCAGTGGTCCGAGCATTGTTACTGCGGCCGCCAGAGATGCACCTCGCACTTTCCCAAACGTATGTGCTTTTATTTAAGCAGAAAAGGGAAGGTCCTCATGAATGCTGTGCGTTAAATATTGTATTTGGTGTCGCCTATGCGCAGCGTAAGCTCAGTGTTTGTCTTGTTTGAACATGACAGTGATTTTGAGGGCAAAATTATTATGTATCGAACTATTTACGAAGTTTTTATTAGTCTGCCTTCGAGACGCATATTTAGAATTTCCGTTCGTAAGGCGAACAAAGGCTTAATTTGACTTTGAAATCATTTTTGCGAATACCTTAAAGACTTCTCTTAATTTTTTTGCAACTTTTTAAGAGGAGAGATCATTAAAGGCCGTCATTTTTTTTCCTTCATTGCTGTCGGGTCAGGCATGCATCCTAATAGAGGCAAATAGATTACTATGGACGCTGCGATTGTGGTTAGCAGCAAAAAGTTATATGTGATGGCGCGTACTTTAAGCCTAAAAGCAATGGTGGCGTATTTCGATATAGTGGTGCTTCAACAAGTGTTCAGCTTCCGATTGGTTTCAGAAAAAAAAAGCTGCAGCCGGAAGGAGGATTAAAACCAGAAATGCTTCGGTGCGTGAATAATCGGATTTAATCTTAATGAGGAGAAGGATGGAAATATTTTCTAAAGTTCCTTTTCAGAATCCGGTTACGAGGCGGTCGTAAAATATTTTGTTATTGGGATTTCGAAAAATTGACGGCGCTGGCAAGGTGATTTTGCACGCGTCTCCATTACTGCTTTCAAAGCGCTGAAAGTTGATCCTTTAGGGAATACCATTATGGGAACGACTGCGTTTTTAAGTGGCCCTGGTTATCCGCATTCCATATAGTCAGAAACTTAGAACTAGTTGCAATGGTGGTAATCGGCGAGTAATTTTCATTTTTCACTCTTGTTTTTTTCTGTAGAACAAGAGTTTATATAAACTTGAATGTGCAATTTCCGGTTTTAATTACTTCAGTGTACTCCCGCTTCACAGCAGTTCATCACTCGAACCTGTCATACGTCAAACTCTTCCGGTTGCTGTCAAATGGCGGCAAGCTGTAAGTAACTTTTTTAGTTCAGCATTATTCGTTCGTGAAGAATGCACTAATAAATAATAGTGCTATGTCCTAGAGCGAATGTTATATTAATGTTGTGCATATGATTGATTGGTTGTCATTTTCGATATTTTGGAATAAGATATGTTGCAGAAACATTCGATTCAACACCTCATTTATAAACCCCAAACCCCATATTCCCCCCCAACTACAGTCTCGAATGTATTCTAAGTTGTTAAAAACTTTTCAGTTTATTTTTGCATAAATTTTAAGAGTTGCGGAAAGAGATGAGCCCTTTTGCGGAAAAAATTCTTTTCCTGTTATTTTATTTGACGGAGAGTATCACGCTAAGCCGATTTTTACTCAACTTGTTTTATGGGAGTGGTTAAATAGATCTTGCGGAGGCAAGGAATGAAGTTTACTTTCCACTCCAAATTCAAAGCGATTTCGTTCATGGTTGGCCTGATGAAATCAGCCTGTGCTACACGATTGGTTCCTTCTAAATCGATTCCTTCTAAATCGGGCGTAGTTTAACAACTTCAACCGTAACAGCACTTTTTCAGCGCCTGTACGTCTATGCAGAAGTTCTGCAACGAGCTCGGCGCGGTTCAACCGAGCCGGTATGCATAAATCTCATTTGCAACATTCCTTCGATTCTGGACTTGACTCTCCGTTCAGCAATTGTGCCATTCTCATTAAGGAGGTCAGCGAACATTTCATTTTGTCTTTTTTGACTTCTGAGTGTCCTGGTATGATCTAGAGAAAGAGGAGGGGGACACTGGTTTGTTAGGGGTTCGTCCGTTATTGCTTACTATTTCAGCAGAGGGTGATTGAAGGGGCGATTGCGTTTTTTCTCTCCACATCACTTTAGATGATTTTTTTTGCGATGCTTTGTTTGCAAAATTTACCAGTTTCCTCCTAAAACTCTAATACTTCATGTCCAGTAAGGTTCTGAAGTTTCCCGGTAGACATAGGCAGCCAGTTTTAAAATTGTGTGGCGAATGATTATTCCCTTTAAAACAAAAAGAACACATGTTGTCGTGCGTGCACAGATGTTTTCTCTTAGCAGGGTAATAAAGCATTTTTACGCAGTTTATAATAATCTTGGCTGTGTGTTTTGGTCCGACTCTATGTTGAAATAAGAGCAAGGTTTATTTGTTGTATAGCATTTTACTACCTTCTATGACACGTTCATCCGAGGTTTTCTGTGGAATGCCCTCTGTCGTACACTCGTCGGATGGCAACTGGTTTGACGGCTAATAGTTAAAGCAGTTATATTAAAAACGTTATCAGTTGATAATCTAGGTAGTTCTTGTCCTCACGATTTTTCTGGCCTATTGTTCTCTCTTAGTCACCTGAAGAGGACTGATGATCTCAGGAAACGGTTATGTCGACCTCATGAATCTTGACCTTCTGCTGACTTTGAAAGTCAAAATGTGCGCAAACGAGGCTAATGAATTTGTATGGATGCGAATAATGATGCAGCTGGCGACATTAGTGCGAGAAGTTGAGCTAATAATCATTTTTGTGATATCTTGGAAAAATATTCGGGCTTTGACTAGGTTCCTTCAGCTGTCTATGATAGGAGTAAGTTCGTTCATACTTTGCTTTTAAAAGGATGAGTCGGCGTAGAAAAATTTTTTATTTTGGGGGCTGGGGGTGGTAGAAGAGGAATTGCAGTGGTGCAAATTTCGATCTTTGGTCTTCATGTGAAGGATATCTGTTATCAAGCTACCGCTTCGCTCCTTGACTCTTTTCTTAGTTTCTTCTGAAAATGATCAATATTTGATGTAATATTTCCACATAAGTATACCGGAAAAGTGAGAATGAAGGAGAGGTGCAAACTTGTTAAAATCGTTTTGTGTGATGTCGCAATTTTTGTCGGTCATAAACGTGACTTGCATTTCGCTGGAAAGGAGGGAACAGTTTCATTATACATAAGTGGTGTCAGGCAGAACACTTATGCAAGCAGGCTTTTTTCTCGTCTACAGCTTTTTCTTTACTTCACATTCCTTTGGAGTCAGCGTTGGGCTTTGACTAAACTCTATGGTGATTAAATGGTCTTGGTGAGCATTGATGAGTCAGTTGGCGTGTTGATATGAGCTTACGGACTATTCTCTTTGAAGTTTAGCGTTTGGAAGATTTTTTTTTCCGAGGAGGAACTGTGTTTGAACTTGTGCATGATTTTATTACATTATTACAACGTTTAGATCTTGTTTTCTTCTTGGGATGTGATAAAAGATCATATTCGTTTCCAGAGGCTAATGGGGATTATCGTTAGGACAGTGGAGAAGGTTGGGTTCGCTAATGGGGAGGGCTGAACGCTAGACGTCACTTCTTCGCACGGACGCCGCTAGTGTTCGATTTAGCATCAAAAATTTCGAAACCGTTTCATTTTGTTTTCATATCCTCTTGATTCGCAAGCGTGTAATGAAAACTTAGCTCTTTATTTAAAATCGTTATTGAGGCGGTCAGAATCGAAAGTTATTGCCACATTTCAAAATGATTTTTTCAAAGATTGCTTTCGAAATTCGTAACAAAGAGCGAAATTGTTGGTAGTGATGAAGTATATGGAGAAGCATTGCTATTAAATCAGATTAATTATGTGCACGTAATTGAATTGATTGTTTTGCATGCAATCGAACTGAAACACAAATTGTCCGCGTTTTCTCTTTGGTCGCACAGTTTAGGTGTTTTAAGCTCGTTTTGTTACTTTTGTTTTCTTCTCGCACCGTTTCTGCTTCTGCACTTTTCACGTCATATTTGCGCGTGCTTTCTAATGCAGTATATAGTTGCTGGCTGACTACGCTTTTTTTTTGCAAAATGTTATCTTCAGCAGAAACGATGACGAGAAGAAAAAGCTTAGGGTAGAGAAAAGGGAAGGTCCTCATGAATGCTGTGCGTTAAATATTGTATTTGGTGTCGCCTATGCGCAGCGTAAGCTCAGTGTTTGTCTTGTTTGAACATGACAGTGATTTTGAGGGCAAAATTATTATGTATCGAACTATTTACGAAGTTTTTATTAGTCTGCCTTCGAGACGCATATTTAGAATTTCCGTTCGTAAGGCGAACAAAGGCTTAATTTGACTTTGAAATCATTTTTGCGAATACCTTAAAGACTTCTCTTAATTTTTTTGCAACTTTTTAAGAGGAGAGATCATTAAAGGCCGTCATTTTTTTTCCTTCATTGCTGTCGGGTCAGGCATGCATCCTAATAGAGGCAAATAGATTACTATGGACGCTGCGATTGTGGTTAGCAGCAAAAAGTTATATGTGATGGCGCGTACTTTAAGCCTAAAAGCAATGGTGGCGTATTTCGATATAGTGGTGCTTCAACAAGTGTTCAGCTTCCGATTGGTTTCAGAAAAAAAAAGCTGCAGCCGGAAGGAGGATTAAAACCAGAAATGCTTCGGTGCGTGAATAATCGGATTTAATCTTAATGAGGAGAAGGATGGAAGTATTTTCTAAAGTTCCTTTTCAGAATCCGGTTACGAGGCGGTCGTAAAATATTTTGTTATTGGGATTTCGAAAAATTGACGGCGCTGGCAAGGTGATTTTGCACGCGTCTCCATTACTGCTTTCAAAGCGCTGAAAGTTGATCCTTTAGGGAATACCATTATGGGAACGACTGCGTTTTTAAGTGGCCCTGGTTATCCGCATTCCATATAGTCAGAAACTTAGAACTAGTTGCAATGGTGGTAATCGGCGAGTAATTTTCATTTTTCACTCTTGTTTTTTTCTGTAGAACAAGAGTTTATATAAACTTGAATGTGCAATTTCCGGTTTTAATTACTTCAGTGTACTCCCGCTTCACAGCAGTTCATCACTCGAACCTGTCATACGTCAAACTCTTCCGGTTGCTGTCAAATGGCGGCAAGCTGTAAGTAACTTTTTTAGTTCAGCATTATTCGTTCGTGAAGAATGCACTAATAAATAATAGTGCTATGTCCTAGAGCGAATGTTATATTAATGTTGTGCATATGATTGATTGGTTGTCATTTTCGATATTTTGGAATAAGATATGTTGCAGAAACATTCGATTCAACACCTCATTTATAAACCCCAAACCCCATATTCCCCCCCAACTACAGTCTCGAATGTATTCTAAGTTGTTAAAAACTTTTCAGTTTATTTTTGCATAAATTTTAAGAGTTGCGGAAAGAGATGAGCCCTTTTGCGGAAAAAATTCTTTTCCTGTTATTTTATTTGACGGAGAGTATCACGCTAAGCCGATTTTTACTCAACTTGTTTTATGGGAGTGGTTAAATAGATCTTGCGGAGGCAAGGAATGAAGTTTACTTTCCACTCCAAATTCAAAGCGATTTCGTTCATGGTTGGCCTGATGAAATCAGCCTGTGCTACACGATTGGTTCCTTCTAAATCGATTCCTTCTAAATCGGGCGTAGTTTAACAACTTCAACCGTAACAGCACTTTTTCAGCGCCTGTACGTCTATGCAGAAGTTCTGCAACGAGCTCGGCGCGGTTCAACCGAGCCGGTATGCATAAATCTCATTTGCAACATTCCTTCGATTCTGGACTTGACTCTCCGTTCAGCAATTGTGCCATTCTCATTAAGGAGGTCAGCGAACATTTCATTTTGTCTTTTTTGACTTCTGAGTGTCCTGGTATGATCTAGAGAAAGAGGAGGGGGACACTGGTTTGTTAGGGGTTCGTCCGTTATTGCTTACTATTTCAGCAGAGGGTGATTGAAGGGGCGATTGCGTTTTTTCTCTCCACATCACTTTAGATGATTTTTTTTGCGATGCTTTGTTTGCAAAATTTACCAGTTTCCTCCTAAAACTCTAATACTTCATGTCCAGTAAGGTTCTGAAGTTTCCCGGTAGACATAGGCAGCCAGTTTTAAAATTGTGTGGCGAATGATTATTCCCTTTAAAACAAAAAGAACACATGTTGTCGTGCGTGCACAGATGTTTTCTCTTAGCAGGGTAATAAAGCATTTTTACGCAGTTTATAATAATCTTGGCTGTGTGTTTTGGTCCGACTCTATGTTGAAATAAGAGCAAGGTTTATTTGTTGTATAGCATTTTACTACCTTCTATGACACGTTCATCCGAGGTTTTCTGTGGAATGCCCTCTGTCGTACACTCGTCGGATGGCAACTGGTTTGACGGCTAATAGTTAAAGCAGTTATATTAAAAACGTTATCAGTTGATAATCTAGGTAGTTCTTGTCCTCACGATTTTTCTGGCCTATTGTTCTCTCTTAGTCACCTGAAGAGGACTGATGATCTCAGGAAACGGTTATGTCGACCTCATGAATCTTGACCTTCTGCTGACTTTGAAAGTCAAAATGTGCGCAAACGAGGCTAATGAATTTGTATGGATGCGAATAATGATGCAGCTGGCGACATTAGTGCGAGAAGTTGAGCTAATAATCATTTTTGTGATATCTTGGAAAAATATTCGGGCTTTGACTAGGTTCCTTCAGCTGTCTATGATAGGAGTAAGTTCGTTCATACTTTGCTTTTAAAAGGATGAGTCGGCGTAGAAAAATTTTTTATTTTGGGGGCTGGGGGTGGTAGAAGAGGAATTGCAGTGGTGCAAATTTCGATCTTTGGTCTTCATGTGAAGGATATCTGTTATCAAGCTACCGCTTCGCTCCTTGACTCTTTTCTTAGTTTCTTCTGAAAATGATCAATATTTGATGTAATATTTCCACATAAGTATACCGGAAAAGTGAGAATGAAGGAGAGGTGCAAACTTGTTAAAATCGTTTTGTGTGATGTCGCAATTTTTGTCGGTCATAAACGTGACTTGCATTTCGCTGGAAAGGAGGGAACAGTTTCATTATACATAAGTGGTGTCAGGCAGAACACTTATGCAAGCAGGCTTTTTTCTCGTCTACAGCTTTTTCTTTACTTCACATTCCTTTGGAGTCAGCGTTGGGCTTTGACTAAACTCTATGGTGATTAAATGGTCTTGGTGAGCATTGATGAGTCAGTTGGCGTGTTGATATGAGCTTACGGACTATTCTCTTTGAAGTTTAGCGTTTGGAAGATTTTTTTTTTCCGAGGAGGAACTGTGTTTGAACTTGTGCATGATTTTATTACATTATTACAACGTTTAGATCTTGTTTTCTTCTTGGGATGTGATAAAAGATCATATTCGTTTCCAGAGGCTAATGGGGATTATCGTTAGGACAGTGGAGAAGGTTGGGTTCGCTAATGGGGAGGGCTGAACGCTAGACGTCACTTCTTCGCACGGACGCCGCTAGTGTTCGATTTAGCATCAAAAATTTCGAAACCGTTTCATTTTGTTTTCATATCCTCTTGATTCGCAAGCGTGTAATGAAAACTTAGCTCTTTATTTAAAATCGTTATTGAGGCGGTCAGAATCGAAAGTTATTGCCACATTTCAAAATGATTTTTTCAAAGATTGCTTTCGAAATTCGTAACAAAGAGCGAAATTGTTGGTAGTGATGAAGTATATGGAGAAGCATTGCTATTAAATCAGATTAATTATGTGCACGTAATTGAATTGATTGTTTTGCATGCAATCGAACTGAAACACAAATTGTCCGCGTTTTCTCTTTGGTCGCACAGTTTAGGTGTTTTAAGCTCGTTTTGTTACTTTTGTTTTCTTCTCGCACCGTTTCTGCTTCTGCACTTTTCACGTCATATTTGCGCGTGCTTTCTAATGCAGTATATAGTTGCTGGCTGACTACGCTTTTTTTTGCATATCTTCAACAGAAACGATGACGAGAAGAAAAAGCTTAGGGTAGTGTCGTTTTTTTCTCTGGAGGGTATGTAACGTTCACATCAGTGCACGTTGATTCCGCAGAATATTACAGTTGCACTCTTCCGATAATACTCCCACGTAATTTGCATATAAATGGGGAAAATAACGAAAGCTGAATACGCCATTCATAATGAGCTTACCACATTCCAGTTTTCGAGACTTATGATCGACACGGAATTGTCCATTTTCCTCAGCCATTCTAAAATCCTAAGCTTCCAACGCTTATTGCTGAAATCTCTCCTCATCTACAGAGGGCATTGCGTTCGTCAGCACGCTCGAATTTTTTGAGATTTTGAATGCTTCTGGTTGAATGGTATTGAATGTGTTGCAGTACCTTAACGCTTTTTGTTGCTGTCACAGTGATAGAAAGGACTAGTTTGATTTATGAATTATTTTTGCGTTATTTATTACGATTGCGCATTTCATGTTCATGTATTGTCTCACTGCCATCAGAATTTAAAGAAGCTTTGGGCTTCAACTGGCCTCATTCTCCATCAGAGTGAGCTCAAGAAAGAGGTTAGGTTACCGTATTGGTGTAAGCGTGGACTCCTGTTGCTGTTTTAGTGATATGTGCTTCACCGGAGATTGTCTGAGTGGGTCCGACAGTTAAGTATTCTGTACTTTATTGTCTTCCAGACGTTCGAATGTTAGTTTTTGATTCTCTTATTTGCATCTTGAACACCTTTCAAATGCGTAGTTTTCTTCTTTTTCAATATCGTCTTCTACCACATTGGGTTTATGGATTTCGTCATATGTATGCATAGGTTACGCGTCATTTGCGAAAAGTAGTTTTTTTTCACGTGTGTAGACTTATGCCGTAAACGAAAACGCGAAAAGGACAAGTGGGAATGTGCATTCTTGGGGCTTGCATACAGAGATTTGCTTCCTTTTTGAGATCTTATCCCCACTTAACGTTTTTTTTTGCTTCCTAATTGTATGTTTAGGGGAAGACCTTCTAAAAGCTTGACCAGTTTATCCTCCACATTTGCTCCGCCGACGGTCTGCTACGTCAGGATGAGGTTCACAGTACTGTATAGTCTTTTGTTATCCAGTTATGCAGTGTAATTTGGGTTGTTATTTTCTTGGTTTGGAAGAATTTGCTTGTTTATTTCTGCAATCTTTGTTACAGTTTGTTACAATGAAATGTGTGCTGCCAGTCTGGCATGGGAGACTAAAGTGCGCCGACTTAAGCATCGCTGAAAAAGTTTCAAAATTCAAGAATATAGGCTGATAGGCCGACAGTGGGCCTGTTGTTGTCCGCTGCTGGCTTTTCTGAAAACAATCTTCGTTTGTTTGCACTCCTGATAAGCTCTTCGTTTTCAGTGAAAAATATTAAACGCTTCATAGCAACGAGTGTTTTGGGTGTCTTCAGCAGTTTATTTGTGTCCTTCTCAAATGCAGCCGCTATGTTTCTTTTCAATTTGATTATACTTTTTGCTGCATTTTCGCTGCTCAAAAGCCTCAGAAAGATGTCGTTCGCCAGATTCCGATTGTTTTTTCGATGTTGGATCGCATCTGAGTGCAGATATCGCGAGAAGATCGTTAAGCAGTTCTGCCATCACTGCGATTTAACTTTTTATTTTTGCCGAAAACGCTTTTATCACGTACCATAACTAAACTGGATGCTCTTCATATTTGCACCGATAAGTCTGCATAAGAACTCGATTACGTTCGGACATTCACTTCCTTATTTCTGTGGACATATATTGGTCACATGTTCCTGTCGTTAGTTCCTCGCGTGCCACTGCGTTCGGAGATGTGTGCATATTTTCGTTGAAAAATTTACAAGGTTCGAAAAGGGAATTTCGCAACAGTGCGTGCATTATGGTTGTTAGCTGACTGCATGCTGAATGCCATACGCTTTCGATTCGAGGTCTTGCCACTTTTTATTACAGACGTACTGGCTCGGGTTTAATGCTTTGTGATTTGTTGTTTTTTATTTTACAAGGATCTCGACCAGTAGATAAATGGTCAGTGATGCATCGTTCAAGAATAGCCTATGACTTCTCTGATGTTTTTTTTGTGGCAGTGCTGATCTTCCAAAATGAGGCACACATCCAGTAGATTACATTAGTGCGCTTTGCGAAGCTGCTAATTTTTTTTTTTAGTTGGTGAGGTTCCTGCTCTAGATTGGGTTCGAATTTAAGTAGGCTGTAAGTAGAGAACAGACGGAACGCTCATTTACAAGGGTTGTGCCCTACCTTGCTAATGATCCCTTGGGGAGAGGGGGCTGTAGAATGTTACTGAATGGATCTCAAATTTTTATTGCTGTTTGCTTATGTGTGGGCCATTCAACTGTCACGGAACAGTCGTTTTTTTTATAGCGTTTCTACTTAATCCATACCAATATCCCTTCTCGCTTTTTTTTAATCCAGCAGTTCTGAACACATCAAAGTCCTTTGCGCTCAAGAGATGCAGTGTGGTGTTTTTATGCGATCAGTTTTGTCGAATTATTTTCCCGTGATTTTTTGACGATTTTCCAGAAATTTTCGTTACATCTAACTTCTGTAAACATTCAGGGATCATGGGAGGTGCTTCCTCGCTTTTCCGTATTGAGAGCTTCTTGTTGCGGTTGTCGCCTTCCTGCTTTTCCCACACCGCCACACTTACTCAGTGATATACACATATTGGGTTACGCGATATGCTATTGTATTAGATGTGGATTATATGAAGTGGAACATACAGAAATACAGCAAGTAGGCATTAGAAGGGACGGCGCACGATTGTTTCTTATTTGTACAGTTCGCAACTGCCTGATGGAGAAGCGCTTCATACCGTCTTTTTTTGTTTTTCATGCCCCGCCATGCATCACAACATTCTACCGTGATTCGATTCGTTTGCAGCATGTTCGGAACGCGTGCAGTGTGTGAAAGAAATTGCATTTTAGTGCAGCGGTGTGTCGTTAACGAACTTATGATAATGTCGCAGTGGGGATGAGATTCAAACGTGGGTGGCATGGATTGGTCGTGATGTACCTTTCCGGGCTTGTAATAAGCGTGTCGTTTCGCCGAAATATGTTGTGGTTGGAAGGATGAGGCGATGAACGTTTAATAACTTCTGAGAATGATATGTACAAGTATAATACGGCAGGGATGCAGAAAGGAGATTAAATAGCAGTGTGCAGCACGATACTTAAAGTTTGAAGTGTGTGTGCGTGTGCACTTTGCGAACACCATTAGCTGCGTTAACTGAAATGGAGCCATGAAAATTTTGTTAGCACAGTGAGCGTATATGGAAGCGTATAATGCCAGCTTTCTATTTGCTTTTCTTCTCAGCTGTTGAATGGTGTAATGAGAGGAAAATCGCTGGCTTGTTTGTTTCTTAGTGTTGGCGGAGCTAGGAGCAATGGAGGCAGCTGAGCAGAAAACGCAAGCTTGGCAAACATTAGCAAAAAAACGAAAAGACCTAGAAAAGCAATATGACAGCAGTAATTGTTGTTTGCTGATGCACTGGAAAGAGGCAAGTTTGTGTGACGGACGATTTTTTCTTATGAAACTCTTTTTTGTTAAGTCACTCAACGATGATTAGTTTGAGTTTTGTTTTGTTTGATTTTTATGAAGTAATTCCACAGACGAAGTCTCCCAACATGTTTTATGCTAAGTCTTTATTTGTCATCGTTGACCAGCACCGACAAAACAGATTGGGAGAATGGAAGGGGGGGAGGGGTTACGAGTTGTGATGTTTTCAACATTCTCAGTTGTGAACACACGAAAGTTATAATATATTCATAAGTATAAACACTGCAATTAACCATGCGTTTTAATACCCATAGACATTGATGAGAGTAGAAAAACAAGAGATCATAAGCAATGGACATGTAGGGATGCATAATAACAGTCGATAATGAATTACAGCCGGCAAGCAGCAGGTATTGTCGTTAGATCACACTGCTCCAAGCATTTTCATGATTTCCTAATGGAATATCGATACGAATGCGGACCTGCGTTCAAATTTTCCGTTATCTTTTTGCCCATTTGACAATGTAGCCCGTTCATTGCGGTTGCCCCATTCTGATATGTGTGGCATTCGTAAAGCGTGATTCATCGAGGTATTAAAGCACTTGATTAAAGCTCAATTTATTCTAATCGCTGTCTTTATGAATGCGTTCCCGCCTACATTCAAGTGTCCTTTTGTCGAACGACTTTTTCCGATCTACTTGCGTCGGTATAGCTACGGATGCTGTATTGCTTTTTGTTTGCATGTATTTTATAACGATATAATCATAGATGAATATTCTCTTCTTCGTATTTTGCTAAATTCTCCTGGACTTAATATGACGACTGGTAAGCTAATCTGCGTTTCCGAAAATGGTATCTCTCCTTTTTTCTTTTCCTTCGAAGTTTTCTGCGGCATTCTATGGCTTCTGGTCTTCTGCGCTTCACAGCTTGGGAGAATGGAAGGGGGGAGGGGTTACGAGTTGTGATGTTTTCAACATTCTCAGTTGTGAACGAAAATTGTTGTTATGGCTTTAATCGACGCGTTAGGAAACCACGTTGCAAGTATATCATCCCGCTCATCATTTCTTTTCGACCTCTGTAAAGTTTTCTTTGCATGTTGCTCGAAAAGGCCAAGGATTTTTCACGAGTTTACCAATTCGTAAATCTTGAGTGCGCTACCAGTCTAGCTGTTTTAAGTCTCGTGTTCTTCCTGAGCATTGGTGTTATAACACGTCGAAAAACACTACACATTGAAGGTAATGTGTAAGGCGAGATTTGTCACTCAGAGACGGACAACTTTTTGTTTCGAATGTCAGGAAGTGTCGGTCGTAATGAGGTGCCATGTGAGAAAGTGGGCACCATTGGGAAACTGTCGGATGTACATTTTACGTTGACCATCACGATGATGCGTAGATAAACGATGATTATTAATGGCGAAGGTTTGAAGGGGGGGGGGGGCAGTAGCTCAGTTGTAGAGCCCACACTTGGCGTGCGGGAAGACCTGGGTTTGATTCCCGGCTGCTTCCCACCGTACGACTGACAAGCCAGCTAGTGAGTGGCACTTGATAACAAGATAAAACAGCGAAAGGGATGGCTGTCCTCGGCATGCGTTTGCATCTCAGTAACATCGAGACATAGCACTGAAGGCCAGAGCGACCTTTCCATATTTCTAGGTTGCTGATTTAGTGCTTTGTTTGCCTTCGATCAATTGTTTTTTAAGGGGGAGGGGGGAGGGGGAGGATGTGGAAAGGAAAGAGAACCTGGCTGTTTACGTTGTCCCAGTTTATCAGCTTATAATAACTTTTCGTATATTATGGGATGACGGAGTGCTGAACAGTCGCTGGAAGACTGTTTGATTTCGCCTTATGACATTAGTTGCAGCCGCCTTTTTCCTTTTTTTCCAACCGTTCAACTCTTTTTCTGATGCCTTACGAACAATTTTTTGTGGAGGCGAGTAAGGGGGATTTCTTCTTTTTTACAAAATAAACTATTTCATAAAATGTTCCACGAGAAGGTTGTGCAGTGTAATAATCTGCCTAAAAATATAATCATTAAAAAGGACCGGAAGGTTTCCAACTATTTTTATAACGCTGTTTGGCGCACTGCGTTTTGCTGTTCACTTTGTTTAAGTCATGCTGCACAAGTTTTCTTTTTTGTTCGTGGTCATCTGTCTGTCTCTTTTCAAACGGCTTTGCTGAATGGGTCTTAAAAGAAGGATTATAATAGTGCTTGTAAACATTCGAATTCATGAATTCATATCCAAAGATGTGTCGCGTTTTCGATTGTCAGAGAGGAAACTGAATTCGAATGAAGAGGGAAGAGGAGCTTATGCGGAGCTTCAAAAGGGGAAGGATCATATTTAAGGAGAAGATGCTGAACTTAAAAACCTTTGTAAACGACGCTAAAAGGGGTCTTAGTTTGAGAGAGGATTGAATTCGGAGGAGCTTGTGTGAATGCTTATCTTATATGAGGAAGGTGGAAGAGAGACCAAATTCAAAGGCGAGAACGTCAAAGGGAGAGAGGGATGAAACAAAGTCAGTGGATTGCGTTGTTCGATCAAAGGGCAATGCTTTAGAATAAAAAGTATAAAATGAGCTAATTTAGAGTGAATGTTTTGGAATACGAGTGCTGTTCGTATATCATATGGATTATTGGCATAAGTAAGTGAAGGGAAGGTGAGAGTAACTAATTTTGCTGTGAGTATTGAGCAAACGAGCGAAAATAGTCATATATTTTTTAAAGCTATGGGTGGCTATATAGTTACATATCCTCCTTCAACTTTCGTCTATAAGCACTTATTGTTTTGAATGAATTATTGTATGTTTAGGGGAAGACCTTCTAAAAGCTTGACCAGTTTATCCTCCACATTTGCTCCGCCGACGGTCTGCTACGTCAGGATGAGGTTCACAGTACTGTATAGTCTTTTGTTATCCAGTTATGCAGTGTAATTTGGGTTGTTATTTTCTTGGTTTGGAAGAATTTGCTTGTTTATTTCTGCAATCTTTGTTACAGTTTGTTACAATGAAATGTGTGCTGCCAGTCTGGCATGGGAGACTAAAGTGCGCCGACTTAAGCATCGCTGAAAAAGTTTCAAAATTCAAGAATATAGGCTGATAGGCCGACAGTGGGCCTGTTGTTGTCCGCTGCTGGCTTTTCTGAAAACAATCTTCGTTTGTTTGCACTCCTGATAAGCTCTTCGTTTTCAGTGAAAAATATTAAACGCTTCATAGCAACGAGTGTTTTGGGTGTCTTCAGCAGTTTATTTGTGTCCTTCTCAAATGCAGCCGCTATGTTTCTTTTCAATTTGATTATACTTTTTGCTGCATTTTCGCTGCTCAAAAGCCTCAGAAAGATGTCGTTCGCCAGATTCCGATTGTTTTTTCGATGTTGGATCGCATCTGAGTGCAGATATCGCGAGAAGATCGTTAAGCAGTTCTGCCATCACTGCGATTTAACTTTTTATTTTTGCCGAAAACGCTTTTATCACGTACCATAACTAAACTGGATGCTCTTCATATTTGCACCGATAAGTCTGCATAAGAACTCGATTACGTTCGGACATTCACTTCCTTATTTCTGTGGACATATATTGGTCACATGTTCCTGTCGTTAGTTCCTCGCGTGCCACTGCGTTCGGAGATGTGTGCATATTTTCGTTGAAAAATTTACAAGGTTCGAAAAGGGAATTTCGCAACAGTGCGTGCATTATGGTTGTTAGCTGACTGCATGCTGAATGCCATACGCTTTCGATTCGAGGTCTTGCCACTTTTTATTACAGACGTACTGGCTCGGGTTTAATGCTTTGTGATTTGTTGTTTTTTATTTTACAAGGATCTCGACCAGTAGATAAATGGTCAGTGATGCATCGTTCAAGAATAGCCTATGACTTCTCTGATGTTTTTTTTGTGGCAGTGCTGATCTTCCAAAATGAGGCACACATCCAGTAGATTACATTAGTGCGCTTTGCGAAGCTGCTAATTTTTTTTTTTAGTTGGTGAGGTTCCTGCTCTAGATTGGGTTCGAATTTAAGTAGGCTGTAAGTAGAGAACAGACGGAACGCTCATTTACAAGGGTTGTGCCCTACCTTGCTAATGATCCCTTGGGGAGAGGGGGCTGTAGAATGTTACTGAATGGATCTCAAATTTTTATTGCTGTTTGCTTATGTGTGGGCCATTCAACTGTCACGGAACAGTCGTTTTTTTTATAGCGTTTCTACTTAATCCATACCAATATCCCTTCTCGCTTTTTTTTAATCCAGCAGTTCTGAACACATCAAAGTCCTTTGCGCTCAAGAGATGCAGTGTGGTGTTTTTATGCGATCAGTTTTGTCGAATTATTTTCCCGTGATTTTTTGACGATTTTCCAGAAATTTTCGTTACATCTAACTTCTGTAAACATTCAGGGATCATGGGAGGTGCTTCCTCGCTTTTCCGTATTGAGAGCTTCTTGTTGCGGTTGTCGCCTTCCTGCTTTTCCCACACCGCCACACTTACTCAGTGATATACACATATTGGGTTACGCGATATGCTATTGTATTAGATGTGGATTATATGAAGTGGAACATACAGAAATACAGCAAGTAGGCATTAGAAGGGACGGCGCACGATTGTTTCTTATTTGTACAGTTCGCAACTGCCTGATGGAGAAGCGCTTCATACCGTCTTTTTTTGTTTTTCATGCCCCGCCATGCATCACAACATTCTACCGTGATTCGATTCGTTTGCAGCATGTTCGGAACGCGTGCAGTGTGTGAAAGAAATTGCATTTTAGTGCAGCGGTGTGTCGTTAACGAACTTATGATAATGTCGCAGTGGGGATGAGATTCAAACGTGGGTGGCATGGATTGGTCGTGATGTACCTTTCCGGGCTTGTAATAAGCGTGTCGTTTCGCCGAAATATGTTGTGGTTGGAAGGATGAGGCGATGAACGTTTAATAACTTCTGAGAATGATATGTACAAGTATAATACGGCAGGGATGCAGAAAGGAGATTAAATAGCAGTGTGCAGCACGATACTTAAAGTTTGAAGTGTGTGTGCGTGTGCACTTTGCGAACACCATTAGCTGCGTTAACTGAAATGGAGCCATGAAAATTTTGTTAGCACAGTGAGCGTATATGGAAGCGTATAATGCCAGCTTTCTATTTGCTTTTCTTCTCAGCTGTTGAATGGTGTAATGAGAGGAAAATCGCTGGCTTGTTTGTTTCTTAGTGTTGGCGGAGCTAGGAGCAATGGAGGCAGCTGAGCAGAAAACGCAAGCTTGGCAAACATTAGCAAAAAAACGAAAAGACCTAGAAAAGCAATATGACAGCAGTAATTGTTGTTTGCTGATGCACTGGAAAGAGGCAAGTTTGTGTGACGGACGATTTTTTCTTATGAAACTCTTTTTTGTTAAGTCACTCAACGATGATTAGTTTGAGTTTTGTTTTGTTTGATTTTTATGAAGTAATTCCACAGACGAAGTCTCCCAACATGTTTTATGCTAAGTCTTTATTTGTCATCGTTGACCAGCACCGACAAAACAGATTGGGAGAATGGAAGGGGGGAGGGGTTACGAGTTGTGATGTTTTCAACATTCTCAGTTGTGAACGAAAATTGTTGTTATGGCTTTAATCGACGCGTTAGGAAACCACGTTGCAAGTATATCATCCCGCTCATCATTTCTTTTCGACCTCTGTAAAGTTTTCTTTGCATGTTGCTCGAAAAGGCCAAGGATTTTTCACGAGTTTACCAATTCGTAAATCTTGAGTGCGCTACCAGTCTAGCTGTTTTAAGTCTCGTGTTCTTCCTGAGCATTGGTGTTATAACACGTCGAAAAACACTACACATTGAAGGTAATGTGTAAGGCGAGATTTGTCACTCAGAGACGGACAACTTTTTGTTTCGAATGTCAGGAAGTGTCGGTCGTAATGAGGTGCCATGTGAGAAAGTGGGCACCATTGGGAAACTGTCGGATGTACATTTTACGTTGACCATCACGATGATGCGTAGATAAACGATGATTATTAATGGCGAAGGTTTGAAGGGGGGGGGGCAGTAGCTCAGTTGTAGAGCCCACACTTGGCGTGCGGGAAGACCTGGGTTTGATTCCCGGCTGCTTCCCACCGTACGACTGACAAGCCAGCTAGTGAGTGGCACTTGATAACAAGATAAAACAGCGAAAGGGATGGCTGTCCTCGGCATGCGTTTGCATCTCAGTAACATCGAGACATAGCACTGAAGGCCAGAGCGACCTTTCCATATTTCTAGGTTGCTGATTTAGTGCTTTGTTTGCCTTCGATCAATTGTTTTTTAAGGGGGAGGGGGGAGGGGGAGGATGTGGAAAGGAAAGAGAACCTGGCTGTTTACGTTGTCCCAGTTTATCAGCTTATAATAACTTTTCGTATATTATGGGATGACGGAGTGCTGAACAGTCGCTGGAAGACTGTTTGATTTCGCCTTATGACATTAGTTGCAGGCGTGTGCACTTTGCGAACACCATTAGCTGCGTTAACTGAAATGGAGCCATGAAAATTTTGTTAGCACAGTGAGCGTATATGGAAGCGTATAATGCCAGCTTTCTATTTGCTTTTCTTCTCAGCTGTTGAATGGTGTAATGAGAGGAAAATCGCTGGCTTGTTTGTTTCTTAGTGTTGGCGGAGCTAGGAGCAATGGAGGCAGCTGAGCAGAAAACGCAAGCTTGGCAAACATTAGCAAAAAAACGAAAAGACCTAGAAAAGCAATATGACAGCAGTAATTGTTGTTTGCTGATGCACTGGAAAGAGGCAAGTTTGTGTGACGGACGATTTTTTCTTATGAAACTCTTTTTTGTTAAGTCACTCAACGATGATTAGTTTGAGTTTTGTTTTGTTTGATTTTTATGAAGTAATTCCACAGACGAAGTCTCCCAACATGTTTTATGCTAAGTCTTTATTTGTCATCGTTGACCAGCACCGACAAAACAGATTGGGAGAATGGAAGGGGGGAGGGGTTACGAGTTGTGATGTTTTCAACATTCTCAGTTGTGAACGAAAATTGTTGTTATGGCTTTAATCGACGCGTTAGGAAACCACGTTGCAAGTATATCATCCCGCTCATCATTTCTTTTCGACCTCTGTAAAGTTTTCTTTGCATGTTGCTCGAAAAGGCCAAGGATTTTTCACGAGTTTACCAATTCGTAAATCTTGAGTGCGCTACCAGTCTAGCTGTTTTAAGTCTCGTGTTCTTCCTGAGCATTGGTGTTATAACACGTCGAAAAACACTACACATTGAAGGTAATGTGTAAGGCGAGATTTGTCACTCAGAGACGGACAACTTTTTGTTTCGAATGTCAGGAAGTGTCGGTCGTAATGAGGTGCCATGTGAGAAAGTGGGCACCATTGGGAAACTGTCGGATGTACATTTTACGTTGACCATCACGATGATGCGTAGATAAACGATGATTATTAATGGCGAAGGTTTGAAGGGGGGGGGGCAGTAGCTCAGTTGTAGAGCCCACACTTGGCGTGCGGGAAGACCTGGGTTTGATTCCCGGCTGCTTCCCACCGTACGACTGACAAGCCAGCTAGTGAGTGGCACTTGATAACAAGATAAAACAGCGAAAGGGATGGCTGTCCTCGGCATGCGTTTGCATCTCAGTAACATCGAGACATAGCACTGAAGGCCAGAGCGACCTTTCCATATTTCTAGGTTGCTGATTTAGTGCTTTGTTTGCCTTCGATCAATTGTTTTTTAAGGGGGAGGGGGGAGGGGGAGGATGTGGAAAGGAAAGAGAACCTGGCTGTTTACGTTGTCCCAGTTTATCAGCTTGTTAATAATTTTTCGTATATTATGGGATGACGGAGTGCTGAACAGTCGCTGGAAGACTGTTTGATTTCGCCTTATGACATTAGTTGCAGCCGCCTTTTTCCTTTTTTTCCAACCGTTCAACTCTTTTTCTGATGCCTTACGAACAATTTTTTGTGGAGGCGAGTAAGGGGGATTTCTTCTTTTTTACAAAATAAACTATTTCATAAAATGTTCCACGAGAAGGTTGTGCAGTGTAATAATCTGCCTAAAAATATAATCATTAAAAAGGACCGGAAGGTTTCCAACTATTTTTATAACGCTGTTTGGCGCACTGCGTTTTGCTGTTCACTTTGTTTAAGTCATGCTGCACAAGTTTTCTTTTTTGTTCGTGGTCATCTGTCTGTCTCTTTTCAAACGGCTTTGCTGAATGGGTCTTAAAAGAAGGATTATAATAGTGCTTGTAAACATTCGAATTCATGAATTCATATCCAAAGATGTGTCGCGTTTTCGATTGTCAGAGAGGAAACTGAATTCGAATGAAGAGGGAAGAGGAGCTTATGCGGAGCTTCAAAAGGGGAAGGATCATATTTAAGGAGAAGATGCTGAACTTAAAAACCTTTGTAAACGACGCTAAAAGGGGTCTTAGTTTGAGAGAGGATTGAATTCGGAGGAGCTTGTGTGAATGCTTATCTTATATGAGGAAGGTGGAAGAGAGACCAAATTCAAAGGCGAGAACGTCAAAGGGAGAGAGGGATGAAACAAAGTCAGTGGATTGCGTTGTTCGATCAAAGGGCAATGCTTTAGAATAAAAAGTATAAAATGAGCTAATTTAGAGTGAATGTTTTGGAATACGAGTGCTGTTCGTATATCATATGGATTATTGGCATAAGTAAGTGAAGGGAAGGTGAGAGTAACTAATTTTGCTGTGAGTATTGAGCAAACGAGCGAAAATAGTCATATATTTTTTAAAGCTATGGGTGGCTATATAGTTACATATCCTCCTTCAACTTTCGTCTATAAGCACTTATTGTTTTGAATGAATTGTTTATTCATATGTACTATTATTCATTGGTCAGAAAGATGTTTAATCAGGAATGAAAGGTAATTTTTCTTTTCATTTTTAAGAGTCCGCACATCAGCAACTTTTTTTTTGTGCCGAAAGAGATTAGAGCGATTATGTAGTCTATTACATTATTATGCCTGTTATTTTAATCGACATGAAAAGCAGACGCAGTGAAGTGTGCTTCTAGCCGAATGTGGGTAAGTGTGCAGAACAAGAGGAGAATACCTTGGCGTTGTTGTGCTTCGGTCATTTGCAGTTCATTAAGGGGTATTTTGAGGCGATAAAGTGTGGGAGAGGGAGGGAGGGAGGAGGCAGCGGAATGTCTGCGTGTATTTCCGATCAGTATATCTCTGCGCGTGATTTCGATCAGTATAAGAAGTTTGCGTTGAGAGAATGCACCATAAGATAGCACGCAAACTCAGAGATGATGCTTTTATGCAAATAATTGTGAACGGTATTGAGAGATGCTTTTTATATGGGGGAAGGCTGCATCTTACAGTGGAACGTTTCACTTTTTTTTTTGTATTTATGTGTTTGGAGCATCAGTTGTCGGAATTCCTATACAATTTCATCGTTTTCATCATAAGCCAGTCTATTGTTTGGAAATGGTGACGTCACTGTAGTTTTTGGCCGAAGAAGGTAGGCTGTCAAATCAGGCGTTTTGAAATTTGAAGAGCGGAACTGTTCTGCATTCGTTACGCTCTATTTTACGTGGTCCGATGATGCAGAAAGCGTTTTCTTCTTTTCTTTTTTTTCTAATGGCTTACATAGCCACTTGTCATACGAACGTGTTGCAGATGGGCGGTAGACGCGAGATGTCTTAAAGTTGTTTTCGAATTTTTCTAATCTTTATCTCAACTGTGAGCTGCTCAGTTTCATGAGTAGATCATTGGCTGTTTATTATAGTGGCAGGCTTTCGCGTACATTCTAGCCGTAATGTTGCTTTAATGGTTCCTCATTTTGTGCTCATGTACTGTTCTCGATGATGGTTCCGTTTATCCGTTTTATGATCTTTCGAGTTTTATTACTATTTTTGTCACTTCCTGTAACTGTTTCCTTGCTAAGATGCTTTGAGGTATTTTAATTAGTCCGTTATTTCGTTAATGACAGTGATTTTTAGCGGTTTTTTGTTTCAAATTTCCGCAGTTATTTCATCCTTTCATTGGGCTTGAATGACTTTTCAGCGATGTGCATAGTTCGGTTGAGTGCATTGGTTTTACCTCCACACAGTTTTTTTTGTTGATCCCTGTATTTTAGTTTCTCTAATTCTATATTTGACGAGACTAGCTTATAAGAATATAGCTCAGAAGAACGTCGGCTGAGTTACTGGTTAAGTGAATTCGGTTGTTTCAGTCGACATTGTTAACTGAATGCTGAAGAGTCACATAAATTTGAATTATGGTAGCATACAGTTGTTGCCATCAACAAGGAGTTAAATTTAAGAATATGGTCCTCGATAAACTTAATTATCGTTGAAGACGCCATTTCAACGGTTATTCACCAACTGCGCTATTTGCGCATGCAGTTCACTCCAGATAATATCAGTTTAAACTGCTATAGAACTCGTTCAAATTCTTGTTTGTTTGCATGGATTTGCTCAGACTGATGGGACGAAGATTACTCGAATGGTTATATATTCCCCCC
>JPKZ01000259.1:41654-52066 GCA_000803305.1 Toxocara canis | reverse complement strand
CCCCCCCCCCCCCCCTCAACTGTGTTCTCCTTCTTTTCGAGATATATCGATGCGCAATTAACGCACATTTCCTTTTGTTGTTACTCATCCGTTTCCTATTTTCGCCTTCTTTCTGCGTTCCTTTCTCAGTGATCCGTCAGTAGGCTATGTGGAGTGGTTGTCGGTTTTGTTTTTATTACTATAATAAATGTGAAAATGTCCGTCTTAAATCTGAATTCATCTTGATTTATATTGTAGTAGATGTTTTCCGAATATTTCACGGCTTTTAACTGGAGAGGATAGGAGAAGATCTTCTTCTAGGAACATTCAGTAGAGTGCTGCAAAACAATACTGTTCCTTTGCAGTTTGAATATCGCGCTGGCATTACAGCAAGAATAACCTTCTCTTCATTTGTTTGTGCTAAAAGAGAATCAGCACTATTCCTTTTATGTGCTTCCGTTTTTTTTGCCATTCTTATTAATGAGAGTTCAGTGCGGTCTCTTTTAGCAGGTGACTTTTGGCCAGAACACTATTTTTGCTATCGTTTTGCCCTGTTTACGCCTCTTGTTTTACGCTTCATTAAATTTTTTCAGATCAGCCTCTGCATATATTTTCTTCTTCTTCCCTTCTTTAAGTCGGTAGGAGGAGGGACTCTAATTGCAGTTCGACTCGAGCTGATCGCGGATTCATAATTCACTGGGAAAAAGTGAAGAAAAATGTGTGAAATGAAAAAAAGAAAACGGGAACTGTAAGAAGAAAGAGGTCGCATTCTGATGGAGTTGATGAGGTCGCAAGCAACTCAGGTAATGTAGGAGGGAAGGGTGGTACGCTCATTTGTGATTTAGCTTATTTTTTTTTCACTTATTCTAGTTACTTTTTCACACGATTTAGCGTTGCTGTAACGAATGATATCCAAGTTCACTCAGGGAAAATTTTGCTGATGAACGGCAGGATTGTTAAGTTGAGAGTCCGCTTTTGTCTTCTCACGAGACCTCGCTTGAGCAGTTGTTTGGTAGGGACGAGAGAAACGGTGAGCGGAGAAAGAAAAGTCGTTGTTTTGAATCAGCTGATATGATTGGGCACTCTCATTTCTTCTAGTTCTTGAAATAGCAGACGCTTTCCGAACACATGAATACGATAGGGCCTGCTGGCCGGAGACAAATTTTCACTGCGTTACACACATTCACAACCCGTTGAATAATTTTCGCTCTTTCACTTTTTCTGATTCAATTCAAGGCGTGATTTCATTAGTTTTATGGGAGATCTTCGTTCGTGTCGGTTACCCATACAGAGCAGTTTTTCACGTTTCTTTTTCGGCTGGAGTCCTTGCTCGTAGTGTTTCCTACAGGTCATCTGTCTTTCTGGCGAATTGTTTCTTGACTTTTTGTTGGCGTAGTTTCTCCTCTTTCTGCCCTCATCCCTTCTTTTTTTCCTCGTCTTATTCCTTCCAACGAAATTTGTGCCCTACGGGGAATTTTGTAGCTTTCGCATTTCGTAACTTCTGACCAACGTCTACATTTCTTGGTGATTTCGCAACTTTTTTTTTACTGCCTCACCACGTTGGCGCTGCTCGATGACAACGCTTTGTTCTTTTGTAGGCGAGTGCTGCCGACAAATTTGCTCTTTTATGTTCTCCCCAGCGGTCATTGACCATTTTCGAAGTATAATCTTATGATGGTGAAAGTAGTTCGCTTGCACAAAATAATGAGCGAAAGAAGGGAATGACGGATGTAAGTATCATTTGAAAAATTACACTTACGATAAGTAGGAAGTGCACTGAAACGGCCGCAGGACTTTTGAGGACTTTAAGGACTTTTAAGACAGCACTTTTTCGTTTTTTAAGCTCGCATCACTGAGCGTTGTATGAAAAGGGCCTAGAGCTTTTTCTCTGTGTGTACCCTATCTGCGTTCATGGCAAACATATTGCGATATTTGATGTGCAGTTGACGCGTTCTATTGGCGTAGTGCGCTCGGATTAATCTTTTCATTGATTGTTGAACGAGCAGCAAATTGTGGCTGTTTGCAGTACTGTTTTTTCGAGCCGCGAATCATTATGCGCAAGCTTGGCGAGTCGGATATGTATCGCGTCGTGTGATGAAATCGAGATTTTTTCTTTTCTTTCGAAGAAGAATGATGACATGGGGACACCAAGTGTGAGGATTGCATAGTTTTATCTTTTTGTACAATCTCTATTCTTATCAAGGTCTATGATGGACTAGCATGAAAGTGAAATAATCATTTGAGCTCAATAAAGAGTATTTGCTGTGAATCGTACTTTTAGGTCGGTGCTGAGCAATAACGTATGTGTAGTTTTGCGTACTTTGGTCATCTATTTTAGCAGGACAATTAAGGCACTCTTTCTCTTTCATATTCTTTGTTAATCATCTTGCTTAACATTGTTTTGCAAATAATTCGCGTTTAGCTGAGGAATACAAGTAAGTTATTTTCAAAGTGGATGTTTGGCACGGGCTCCATCGTGTGTGATTTGATGACGTCGTGATGGAAAAGCGGCTGTAGTGAATAACTGGAAGGGTCGATTAATTCGTTAAACTTTCCGAAGAGAAGGGAAAAGAGTTTTTATCATTTACATCCTCTTAAAAGTTTTTTTATTCACTTAGAGTCAAGTAAAGATGCAAGTTATCGGTAGGAACAGTACTGAAGGTTTTGGTCCGCTGAGAGAGTCCTCTGGACGGTTATGGGTCCTCTGGACGGTTATGGGTCCCCTGGACGGTTATGGGTCCTCTGGACGGTTATGGGTCCCCTGGACGGTTATGGGTCCTCTGGACGGTTATGGGTCCCCTGGACGGTTATGGGTCCTCTGGACGGTTATGGGTCCCCTGGACGGTTATGGGTCCTCTGGACGGTTATGGGTCCCCTGGACGGTTATGGGTCCTCTGGACGGTTATGGGTCCCCTGGACGGTTATGGGTCATCTGGACGGTTATGGGTCCTTTGGACGGTTATGGGTCCTCTGGACGGTTATGGGTCCCCTGGACGGTTATGGGTCATCTGGACGGTTATGGGTCCTTTGGACGGTTATGGGTCCTCTGGACGGTTATGGGTCCCCTGGACGGTTATGGGTCATCTGGACGGTTATGGGTCCTTTGGACGGTTATGGGTCCTCTGGACGGTTATGGGTCCCCTGGACGGTTATGGGTCATCTGGACGGTTATGGGTCCTTTGGACGGTTATGGGTCCTCTGGACGGTTATGGGTCCCCTGGACGGTTATGGGTCCTCTGGACGGTTATGGGTCCCCTGGACGGTTATGGGTCCTCTGGACGGTTATGGGTCCCCTGGACGGTTATGGGTCCTCTGGACGGTTATGGGTCCCCTGGACGGTTATGGGTCCTCTGGACGGTTATGGGTCCCCTGGACGGTTATGGGTCCTCTGGACGGTTATGGGTCCCCTGGACGGTTATGGGTCCTCTGGACGGTTATGGGTCCCCTGGACGGTTATGGGTCATCTGGATGGTCCATCTTCATCTTGCGGAAATGCTAAATCCTTCACGGACATCTATAATTGCTGATCTTTTTCACACTTTTTTGCAGGTTCTCTAACGCAGATGCTTGAGGTTATCTGCTGGCTCTGGGACAGTTGCTGTTAATAAATTTTCAATGAGCTAAGGGTGATAATAAAGGGACTAGTAGGGGCATTGATACCATCGAGCGGTTAATGCTTTTTTATGTCCGTCCTTTTGAGTTCTTGGTTGGTCTTTTGATGACGTTGGCATCAGAACGTCAGTAGGCAATCCGCTAAAAATTTCCGGGCGCTCTTCTGCTGTATGTGCTGAAAGTTCAACCTGACTGCTGCGAATTCTGAAGGCACTTTAACTGATTTTGTCTATTTCGTTTTTCATTGTTCTTGTTGTTCTCTGTAATTTTTGCATCTTGTTGTTTTTGCTTTTATCGTATTTGTTTACCATTACTTAGTCGGAGCGTTTTCATCAGCCATTCGATCGTAATACTGCAGTCACATTTTGCCTACTCTGCGGCAAGTTTGTGCACAGTGAACATCACTGAAATGTTACTCGCCAAAACTTCGTTACAATAGTATGCATTGTTTGGAGGGTTTGGATACGCTTAGATTGTTGAGGTATGTGAACGGGCATTATAATTTTTGAGACTTCAGTTGTAACGTTTACAGTCATATTCTTTCGCGTGCGGCCCAGCAATTACACTTCGATTCGACTCGATTTTGCTTTTTTTTCACAAAAAAATTTCCTTTGCAGTGCCGTTCTTCATGTTTTTTTTCTTCAAACATTTAGCGCAGTTTGAAAGAAATTGTCTTCTGCTGGGGAAAAAAAGAAACGTTGTATTTAAGTGGCATTCTCATGTGCCCAAATGAGTTTAAAGCTTTTGAAAATTTAGCTGCTGCATGTGATTAAAAGTGTGGAAAAAAAAGGGAAACCGGAACGCATCCGTAGGCGAGAATGTCTCTTAACTGTAAACGGCATTGTCTTCCTCAGTGCTGTTTTTTTTTTTTTTTTTGGAAGGGGGAGGGGGAGATTGTGGCTAACTATGCTTGAATGGTTTGCTATTTTTTGCATTACTTTAAGATCTTTTTTTATTGCTTTCGCAGTGATGGCATGAAGCAGTCCGGTTTATGGTTTGCGTACGTGTGTATTAGCGTGATTATGCTTTTCATGTTTATGTATTGTCTTATTCCATTCTTATGATAAAAGAATCTTTGAGCTTTATTTGCCGCAGATCCTCAGAGTTGGTCCAATTACCTAAGCGCTTTATCGAATTCCAAATGAGCTGTCCGATTGCCAGGCGGACATATAGCTAAGAAATTGAGGCAGGTAAACTCATTCATTTGCGTGCAACAAAGAATTGGAAGTTCTAATGGTAGCACTTAGGATTACTTGAGTGTTCCGTTTCGCTGCGATTTCAGCTTTTCGGTTGGTGAAGTCGTTTTATCACTTTTGTGCTAAGAATATGCTGTATTCTCAGTGCAAGAAATGGCATGAATGCTACAATGTTTTTGCTAGGTTGACATAAATGGTTAGAGCCATCTTTAAGGCCTTTAATAGTGAGCTAGTGGATTCGTTAAAAAACATTGACGAATAATGCTTGAGAACAGTTCATTTCACTTCTCTTAAAGAAGAATTCGAAGCAGTGTTTTCACAGGAGGAAAGGATAATGATTTTTGGAAATTTAGACATGATTTCAGTCCTGGTCTTTTTAACGTTGCAACTAACACCATTTTTCATCGTCGTGGCAGCACTTGTATCAAGGTAATGCGGCTTTTGAAATTCGGACGATTTGTCCAACGGGCGAAATTGCTATTTCCTTGACGGCCTAAAATAAACAGGAGTTGCATTCGCTTCATGGTGGCATTTTTTAGTCAACGAGAACGCATCTTGTGATACGCAGTTGCCCTGAGTAAAGTATACGTCCTCCTGGTTATAAACGCATATGGGTGCTCTCTGACATTTTTTTTCCTAGCGTTCTCGCGATGCAGATAGTAGGCGACGCTGCAACCCCATCCCCTTCCCTTCCCGTTTTGTCCACTTTCACCTCTGCCTCCGATCCCCAGTGGCCAATTATTTGGCGCAGATTGCGGTCCAGTTTTGAGTCGTAGCTTTAGTCGCCTCGAAAAATAAAGCTTGGCATAAAAGAAGTGAAGGGAAATCAAAAAAGAGGAAAAATTATCGGAAGAGTCAGAGATCATAAGGCGATTAGGTGGACTTGCAATCAGATTCAGAAATTCAGAGATGTTAGGCTGAGAGGAACGGTGCTGGCTATTAGTAAAAAAGTCAAAGTCAAATTCCAAGGCTGGAATTGTGACCTACTGAGAATCCTGATATTGAAAATTTCCGAAAAGCGAAGCGCTTTTTAGTGCATCGTTTAGCCCTCGGTCAAATTTGCAGCTTTTTTATAATAATTTCTGGTCGATTACTTCCTCTGGAAAATTTACGTTTGCACGTTCGGCTGCTTGATTAAATGTGGCAATCAATTATTTTGTTGGAACGCATGGCACACCAGGGCACAGTGTTGTCAGACCTTGTGCCATTTGGCCGCCACTTCACATTCTGACCGTTCAAGCTTTCACTTGCTTTTTTTGTAACACCCAATTTTTTAGGCATTTTAGGCCACTTTTTTTGCTGTGACGGTTACGCTACACTTCTGAAACTTTTGTTTGATTTTATGTCGTTGCGTTTACATTCCGGTTTTGCTCTTTGCACGTTTAAATTCCGCTCCTCTTCTTCTCGCCCTCCCCTCACCCCCAACCCTTCCCTCATCTCTCCCCCACCTCACTCCCTCCGCCCACAGTTGCGCGCTCTTTCCCAGCTTATCTTAGTATGAAGGAGAGAGGAAATTCCACAGTTTCTTGAAAACCAGTTTTTCATGAAAAATAAAACGCTGTAGAGTTCCCATTTAAAAAAATAAGAAACAATGAAGCGAAGCAAGCGTCGGAAAGCATGGGGGTGTTTTGCGGCTTGCATCTTGAGATCTTTTCATGGGGGCATGCGGGCTTCCACTTCATTAGATTTTGTTTCGAAAATTTCGGGCAAACAGTTAATACAAGAGTATCTTTCGGCTGCTGGGTCTTTTCTTGTCAAATCAAACTTGATAATGGCAAGAATCATGAACGCAATTCAGAGGCGAATGTCTGTCTTCTAAAGTTACAGTGCTGAAATGCCTCTTCCTTGTCTTGTCGTCCCGTCCCTAAGGTTCAGCTTTCCATGTTGTTCCTTTTCTTTGGTACGTATGAATTTTTGTCAACAGTTATGATATGTCCGAATTAGGAAAAGAAGTATAATCTTATGATGGTGAAAGTAGTTCGCTTGCACAAAATAATGAGCGAAAGAAGGGAATGACGGATGTAAGTATCATTTGAAAAATTACACTTACGATAAGTAGGAAGTGCACTGAAACGGCCGCAGGACTTTTGAGGACTTTAAGGACTTTTAAGACAGCACTTTTTCGTTTTTTAAGCTCGCATCACTGAGCGTTGTATGAAAAGGGCCTAGAGCTTTTTCTCTGTGTGTACCCTATCTGCGTTCATGGCAAACATATTGCGATATTTGATGTGCAGTTGACGCGTTCTATTGGCGTAGTGCGCTCGGATTAATCTTTTCATTGATTGTTGAACGAGCAGCAAATTGTGGCTGTTTGCAGTACTGTTTTTTCGAGCCGCGAATCATTATGCGCAAGCTTGGCGAGTCGGATATGTATCGCGTCGTGTGATGAAATCGAGATTTTTTCTTTTCTTTCGAAGAAGAATGATGACATGGGGACACCAAGTGTGAGGATTGCATAGTTTTATCTTTTTGTACAATCTCTATTCTTATCAAGGTCTATGATGGAACGGTCTTAGCAGTTTTTATGGGAGGAGAGGGAGGTAAGGGGGTTGTGAGGAGTGGGTGACGAGAGGAGAGTAGTTTGGATTCAGTAACATGAAACAGTTCATTAGTATAGCTTACAAGAAAACATCAAAATTCTTCCCCCTACTCTCCCACCCTCCGCCCCCTTCGGCTTCACGGAGGTAAGGGGGTTGTGAGGAGTGGGTGACGAGAGGAGAGTAGTTTGGATTCAGTAACATGAAACAGTTCATTAGTATAGCTTACAAGAAAACATCAAAATTCTTCCCCCTACTCTCACCCCCCGCCCCCTTCGGCTTCATAGAGGTTTTCAACACGTAAATCTTGTTGTTTTAAGAGTCATGAAGATTGGGATGCGACAGTTGAAATGAATAGGAGTCGTGTTCCGTTTATAGTGTTAGTTCGGATGTCGAATGCGATAATATTTGATCAAAATTCGTATTTGTGGGTGGGCGTTTTTTGCATTTGCAGTTCCGCAGTTGTGTGGTGGCGGTCTGTTCGAATTGTTATTTGGCTTTATTTACCTCCATACCAATTGTTCACTTTTCTGCTGAGCGTACGATATGGATGGGACACGTGGTTTTGTGTTTTAGTGGTGTTTATCAAGTTCTGCTTTAACGTAAGTAGGAGGAATTTCGTAAAAATATCTTGTACCAGTCCTTTTTTGACTTATCACGCCGTTGAGGAATTTTGGGAGTATTTTGCTGTTCACCAGCCTTCGTCTCTGGAGACGAAAGAAAGGAGTCGTTCATTGCGCACCACTAAATTCGCCTATAGGCTGCTTCCTTTACGATGTAATTCAATTTTTTAAGCGAACGAAGTAAGGGGGAAAGAATAATAACAGTAATAGTAATAATAATGATAATAATCTTTCATCGCTGGCCATATCTCAGCACGTAGCGAAATTTTCTTTATTTGGTTATGTATTTTTCCTGTCCACAACGCCAATGTGGATAGGATTCGAATATTGCTTCAAAGACGAACGAATGGTGTGAATTGGGAGTTGCGTGATATTTGTTGCAATGTTGGGGCGCGTTGTAAAATTGAAAAATACGGGCATGAATGTGCGTGGCGAATTAGTGATCGCTAGAGTGGTCGTTCACTGCTTTAGCGATCTGCAGTGTGTGCGATGTGTTCTATGAAATGCAGCGAATGCCGAATAATTAGCATTGCGCTCTTTGTTAATATTTCAGTGCCACCCTATTGGTGCCCTCGTCAGGTTTTATGTTGGTGTCAGCCCATGTTTGTACGTCCATATTTCAGAGCAAATCATTGAATGCACAAATATCGCTATGATCCACAAAATCGTTTACGTTTTCATCGAGAAAGTGAAATCGTTGAGCTGTATCGTAACATAAAGAAGAGAACCAGCTGTGCTAGTACAAATTATTCACACGGAGACAGAAGCCGTTGTTTAACAAATAGTGTTAAATTATTGGAGATGCTGTCTTTTCAGTGTGACGGTGTTGCGTACATTCAATGAATATTTTGTGTTGCGCTTGAGCATTTCTTGAGCGTTTGGGGCTGGAAAGAAAGTCGATGAAGTATCCACATTTCGTCAACCGTTGAGAGGAACAAATAGGCTTTTTTTTGGAGTGGAATCTTAACAGTTGACCCAGATATTTTACGTTCATTCCAATCGGTAACGTGAACAATAGCTGCTTTCGATTGCGGCTGCTCTTCTGTATCTGTGGGATTCGTTTTTTTTTTTTCGCACTTTTTCGTTAACGTTTTATTTACTTTAAAGCATCTGAAAGAAAGGGTTGGCATTTTGGTCTCATTCATGGCTGCTTGAACGCCAGTCCGCAGTCTTACAGTCTGGCAGTATTGGTTTAATTTTTTCACTTGCTCCTCTTCCTCCCTCCTGTAGATTAAAATGTGCTACTGCAGAGAAGCTGGGCAGCATATATTGCGTAAGCAGTGAAGCGAGTTGTGTTCTCACGCTCACAAGAGTACGCAGCACCGCCATAATGTGTATTGCACAGAGTCCATAATTAGCAGTAAATCGAATAGTGCATTACAGAACCCCTCACATCTGTTCAGCCAACGTAGAATTTTTTAAAGAGTTCGACTCGGAACGGCAAATTATGCCGTTGTGCTAATTTCTGATCGCCCGTTTCAGCGGATGTCTCTTATCAGGATCCGCCCACTTTCTATGCAGTCGGGCAGTTGCTAATTACGGGCTCCAAGCAGTGCGCGTTACGGTAGTGCTGCTTTGTGAATTTGCACTAAAGGAAACTTGTTCATTGTATTCCCTTCCTACCTTCACTTTACTCAACTTCATTTTAGAAAGTTGAACACTGGAAAAAAGCAAGGAGTGCAAACATTTAGTTGTTTAACAGCGCCGCATAGTTACGATTTTTGCGAACGCATTGTGGGATGCCGCAATGAAGGCCATTTTCCGCTGCATTTAGAGAGGAGCTGTTTTTTTTTACTGCCTCACCACGTTGGCGCTGCTCGATGACAACGCTTTGTTTTTTTGTAGGCGAGTGCTGCCGACAAATTTGCTCTTTTATGGTGTTCTCCCTAGCGGTCATTGACCATTTTCGCTAAAGAGCTGAAAAATTAGAACGCTAGCATGAAAGTGAAATAATCATTTGAGCTCAATAAAGAGTATTTGCTGTGAATCGTACTTTTAGGTCGGTGCTGAGCAATAACGTATGTGTAGTTTTGCGTACTTTGGTCATCTATTTTAGCAGGACAATTAAGGCACTCTTTCTCTTTCATATTCTTTGTTAATCATCTTGCTTAACATTGTTTTGCAAATAATTCGCGTTTAGCTGAGGAATACAAGTAAGTTATTTTCAAAGTGGATGTTTGGCACGGGCTCCATCGTGTGTGATTTGATGACGTCGTGATGGAAAAGCGGCTGTAGTGAATAACTGGAAGGGTCGATTAATTCGTTAAACTTTCCGAAGAGAAGGGAAAAGAGTTTTTATCATTTACATCCTCTTAAAAGTTTTTTTATTCACTTAGAGTCAAGTAAAGATGCAAGTTATCGGTAGGAACAGTACTGAAGGTTTTGGTCCGCTGAGAGAGTCCTCTGGACGGTTATGGGTCCTCTGGACGGTTATGGGTCCCCTGGACGGTTATGGGTCATCTGGA